>JAJMKJ010000026.1:0-15116 GCA_030569255.1 Insectozyma sakaeoensis | reverse complement strand
ACTTGTTAAAGACACCATTGTACGATGCACATGTCGAATTGGGTGGTAAAATGGTGCCTTATGCCGGGTTTGAAATGCCAGTTTTGTACAATAGTCAATCACATATCGACTCACACAACTGGGTGAGATCGAAAGTTGGTTTATTCGATGTCAGTCATATGTTGCAGCATAAATTCAATGGATCCGACTCCAAGGATTTATTGCAAAAGATCACTCCAATTGATTTGAAGAGCTTGCCAATAAACCTGTCTAGTTTATCAGTTTTATTGAACGAGGAAGGTGGTGTTATTGATGACTGTATAATCACAAAACATGGTGACAATGACTACTATATGGTTACAAATGCTGGATGTAGAGAAAAGGACGTCAAGTTCATCAAAGAAGAAGCATCCAAGTTCAACGACTTGAATCATCAAACTTTTGAAAGTACATTATTGGCAATTCAAGGACCAAAAGCGCAGGAAGTCTTGCAAAAGTTTACAAACGAAGATTTATCAAAAATATACTTTGGACAAACAAAGTTTTTAACTTTATCGCCAACGGGATCGAGTCAAATTCATTTAGCAAGAAGTGGTTATACAGGTGAAGATGGATTTGAGTTATCTATTCCATCGTCAAATCCACAAGAAGTATCGAGTTCGATAGCTTTTTTCCAAACATTGATTAATGACTATCCAGATTTAGTTAAACCAATAGGGTTAGCAGCAAGAGATTCATTGAGATTGGAGGCTGGTATGTGCTTATACGGACATGAGTTAACTGAAGAAATTACTCCAGTCGAAGCTTCATTAACCTGGTTGATCCCGAAATCAAGACGTGAAGGAGATTTCTCCAATTTCAATGGTTCATCGAAAATTTTGAACCAAATCAACAACAAATCAACAACCCACAGAAGAATAGGTATAACCTCGAAAGGACCATCACCAAGGGATAATAACAAAGTGTTCAACGAGGACGGAACAGTTGAAATTGGTTATATAACTTCTGGTTCCCCATCACCAACCTTGGGTGGTAACGTTGCGCAAGCTTACATTGATAAGAAATATAAAATTGGCTCCAATGTTAAAATTGAAATCAGGGGCAAGAAAAGGGATGGTGTAATTAAAAAATTGCCTTTTGTCCCAAGTAACTTATATAAACCATAAACGTATAAAAATGGAAGAAAACAGAAAATAAATAAAAAAAAAAATAAGATTGTCGTTTAATTTGATATAGAAATCTCAGTATTCGAAGACGATATAACTCCTGTCAATTGGTAGCTCAATATGATACCACAAAAACGTTTCACTTTAATCTTTTTTTTATAAAAAAAAAAAAATTTATAATTTTTCGCTCGAGTTTAAAATTTTCAACCTTGACCGTGATTACCCACGCATCAAGAGAGAAGTGTATTTGATATTTCTTTACTAGTTCGCTATTTTGTAAAGGACTAAGTGTTTTTGAGACATCATTGGAGTCGTCTGCCGTTTGCAACTTGTGCTAGTGATAAATCTGGCCAAAGGTTTCGAAATTCCACAACGATCTGCGTGGAGAGAAAGAAATAGACGCGTACAACTCAAAATTGGGGTTACAAAATTGGATATGAACATTTTATGTCCTATTTTGTGAATTTTTAGTTACATTCTCCTGATTTGCGTATTTTTCTTTGTTTTGGAAGGTTATTTAGTAGATTGAAGCAACGACAAATTTGATGTCACGAGTACTCAAACCACCTTTCGGTTATGACTATTTTGGTTTAGTCATTTTTCTCTAACTGTTTTTTTTTTCATATTTTATTTTATTTTTTTTTTTTTTTTATTTTCCTTCTTTCTAACAAAAACTACGTGAATATTCATCTTCACGTATAATTAAATATTAGCCCTTTTAACTATCCAACTTTAATATAAATTCCATTTGATATCCTCTTGCACTCAACCACCACATCTTTTTGTAAGTTGGCCATTTTTTCCATATTCATTCACTTCTTATCACCATGCCATTGACTCCAAACAACCGATCTGTATTATCACCAAAACCAAGTAACATTGCAACGTCACCTTCGAAAAAGGGGTTTGCCAAATCTTCAAATAAGACCATCTCGTTGTTGAAGTCGCCATCACCCAAAAAACAACAAATACCTAAATTGGGCTTCTCGATCTACGAAGACAAGTTGGATCATTCAAACACAACCAAGGAGATTGTTGGCGAAAATACTTCAAACAAATTGAACCATAATGATCAGGAAAATATTCTCCAACCTAAAAAGATTATAAGACAAGGTGAGAGAAAGGTTTTGGCCAACTTGGACATCAACGAATTTAAAGGCTATATTTCTTACAATGGGCTTTCCAACGTTCAATTGGACGAGTCGTATCAGCCTATCAATTTCAATAACGACTTTAAGTCCTTGCATAAATATTCAAACTTGCCAAACTATTGCACCCCAATTAAGAAAGATAAATATATCGTAAAATCAAACACTTTCACCGAGAATGACGACGACAACGACAACGATGATGAGTTGGAAGGATTTTTAATTGAAAAACGGAAACAAAATCAAACAAACCTGATAGATAGAACAAACATCATCAGGAAACACAAGAGGTCGTTATCGCTTGGTAAAAATGATATGAAATTCAACCTCATAAAGAAAAACAAATTCAGCATATTGTCAAACTAATTATTCAACGTATTTTAAATAGTTTCAGTTCTTCGCTTACATTATATATATACCCTTTTTCCACATCAATCACTCTTGAGTAGAACTTTGTCATTGGCAACGCAGCTCTGACACTGACTAAGCTGGATTACTCGAAGATCCTGCGAGTCTTTGACATCCAAAGCTTTAGGTTCAGTGTTAATTTCTAGTTTACAATAAAACCCACTGCTTGTTGTTTGTCGAGTTTTGTTGTTCAATTTTGAGAGAAAATGGTGAAATTTTGGTTGCAAAATATTTTTTCCCCAGTTTTACGGGGCAGAAGAATTGAAGCCACCTAAGTAAACCAACAAGCGAACTAGATAGCATTCAAAGATTGTATAAAGCATGTTATTCTGCATTCTGATATTGCATGAGTTGCAAACTTGAAGGTGTTGTTCTGTCTACAGTGCGGCTTTTTTAATTTGTCTATATTTACAACTCCTAATAATACACCCTCTACATACATCTATCAATCATCAACATCATCAACATCACAATCATCAACAACCTTATTTGAAGTATTTGTCAAATTCGGTTAAAACAAATCTATATCTAACATCCCCTTTGACGAATCTTTCAAGGGTTTTTGGAACACTTTCGTCACTGATTGGAACTTCTTCAATCCATGGCTTGATTCCCTTTTCAGCTGCTAAATCCAACATGTACAATGCTTCCTTCTTGGATCCCAACAAGGTAGCACCGAATGAAGCACCGTGAGCTAAGAAAGTGAATGGTGTGACTTCAAACTTTTCACTGGATTCAGGTAAACCAACAGAGATGAATTTGGAATCAACTTTCAATACTGACAAGTAATGTTCCAAAGCTAATCCATCGATACCTGAAGCACAATTCAAGATGAAATCAAAAGTGTCATCGTACTTTTTGTACCAGTCTTTTTCTTCTTTAGTAGCAATGAATTCATCAGCACCCAATTCCAAAGCTTGATCTTTCTTGGATTTGGTGGATGAAAAGGCGACTACTTTAGCACCCAAGGCCGAAGCGAATTGGATGGCAAGATGGCCTAAACCACCGATACCAATGATACCGACAGTTTTACCTTTAGCGTCGTAGCCAACGTTTCTGACCAAAGGACTAAAGACGGTGATACCGGCACACAACAATGAGGCAACGTATTTTGACTCCAAGGCGTCTGGGATTGGGAAGACAAACTTTTCATCAGCAATTGAGTGTGAACTGTAACCACCTTGAGTGATGTAACCGTCAGATCTAACGTCTTTCTTGTTGTAGGTGGCTGCACTTTTAGCACAGTACTGTTCGTTGTCGTTCTTACATCTGTTACATTCACGACATGATGATGAACAAGCACCAATTCCTGCTCTGTCGCCGACTTTGAATTCAGTGACTTTGTCACCGACAGCGATAACTTTACCGACGATTTCGTGGCCGACAACCAAGTCGTCTCTGTTCAATGGACCCCAATTGCCTTGGATGGTGTGGACGTCAGAGTAACAAACACCACAACATTCGTTTTTCAACACAACGTCGTAAGGGTTGATTGACTTTCTGTCGTATTTAACGAGTTTTGGGTGTGCCCAATTTTCTTTCTTGTCGACACCAAATCCTTGGAATTGTTTAGGTACGGTTTCTGTAGCCATTGCGTGATAAATTTGTATACGAAATAAACGGATCGAGGTTTAGAGTGAGAATTAGCATTCCTATTTATACTATTGGTGAAATTTGGCACTGTCAGATAACGGAAAATCTTTTCAAAGAAAAAAAAAAAAAAAAAATAAAAACGTTGCGAACTTACATTTGCTACTGGGTAACTTTGCTAAATGACATAATTGAAGCTTCTATCTCATTTTGCAAACGAATGTAATGCCATTACTTTGTGCATGGATGAAGCACACAGATTTAGCAACCATCAACATTGAATTGTTACTCAGCGTTCAGAATGTGTCCTCCTCATTGACTGAAATCTGTAGCTGTTGTCCATTCGAACAGATCGGATTTATAATTGGCATGCTTATTAATATCAGACACAAAGGTGGACAATGACATCGTTGTACTTTCCTCATTGGGATAAAATTACCGGGCCCGAAAAAAAAGTTTTTTGTTCGACGTCGCACCGACTGTTGGGCCTACGTTTTCTCAGGCACTAAGCCTAGATTTCGACGTTTCGAGCAATGGGCAAGTTTTCTTCACTCTATCGTTTCAAGTGCTTTATCCACGCTTTCTGAGTCTACGGTAACCCCTTTTGATTTTATATTTCAAAGTAAGGGACGACGCTCGAAATCATATTTGGGCAATTCTATCTAAGGTACTGGGCGAGCATGTCGCGCAATGAGTCACCCGAGGTAGAAATCTTGCTGTCAAACTTACGCATCACCTCCTTGAATAGCGTGTGGTAATGGAAAAAGTACTCAAACGTGGAGTCGGAGATGTTGGGATAAAGCAAATTCGATAATCTCGCCGTATGTCGGCATCCAATCACTGGTTGACCCCCTTGAAGTATTTTATCGACCCAGGTCCACGCCGCTATCGCGCCAACGATAGTCTCAGTGACGTGACCACTTGACAAGTCTTCGCTAAACTCTAATGACGCAATGCCCCATTTACACCAATTGCTGTATACAGTCCTGACGTCCTTGATGGGCACGACCGAGTCAAAGGTGCCATGGAACAAGAAAACAGGAATCTGGGGCACGTATGCCGAACCCAAGTTGATCAACGAGTTGTTGCAGAGGATGGTCCTTATCAGTGGCAAGTTGAGCAAATTGTGTCCGCCGGGGAAGTACAACTCATCAGCGCTGGCGCCTTGGAAAAACTTGTGCTGCCAAAACTTGAGTATCCCCTCTGCCAAACACTTTTCGCCGTCCTGAACAAATGTGTGGTTCAACTTTGGATTAGCGTGTTTCAACACCTCGTGTCTGAAGTTGGGGTACTCGTGGCTCAACCCAGCGAGACACAACGGTATCAACCCTGAGAAGGACGTTCCGTCGTTTACAACGGCAGAAGCGGTCAAGTTAGTCACGAACCCGCCAATGGCAGCACCAACCAAGTTCAGCTTCAACTCGGGCGCATACGACGGCTGTAGCGACGCCGCCCACCCTGTAGCCACGCTCCCACCACTATACCCGCCAATCGCCACCTTTGCGTCGCGCGAAATGTTGGTCACCTCGCCGCTGCGCAAGATCGCCCGGATGCCGTCCAACACAATCTGGCCGGACTGCCACCCAGCGGTAAACGACGACCTTGGGCCCTCGTAGTCGGGCGAAACCACAAAGTAGCCCCGCAACAACGCTGGCCCCAACGATATCATGTCGAGCTGGGCTCCAATGAGGTTTATCGGCGAGTTCGCCATGAACGCATAGCTCGGCGAACAGTTGATGTTAGATCCATCCTCCCACGTTTGGTACGAGTATACCTTATCATTGAAGCTACTCAACGGCTCCATGATCGTCGTCACAGCCGCGATTGGACCACAATGCGAGTCTTGCGACCGGTACTGGACTTGCCATGAGTTGCGCAATGGAATCGAAAAGAACTGCGACTCAATAACCTGGGGCGTGTTTCTGATTTTCAAAATCTCTCCTAATTGCTTGGCCTCGTAGCCCTCCGCCGGCTGATAAAAATCATCTTCAGACGGCGCCAACAACTTCAACACCGTTGAACATGTAAAAGAAAGGTAATAGAAAATTAAAAGATTCATTTATTCTCCCAGATCCCACCCCCCCACCGCAACTGTCGTATATATATATATATGGAATGCAGTTAATGGGAGAACTACAACAGTGGAGTACCACCTTGAATATGTATAGATGTTTTGCACCGCTTTATTAAACTTTCCTTATTTATATTAAATTACTACATTGTCGTGAGACCGTTGTGTAAAAACTCAACGTGCTTCGGAGTAGGCCGCAGCATGGTTACTTTTTACCTTTTTTCTACTTTTTACCTTTTTTCTTCTTTTTCTTACTGGACGACACATGGCTCGATGTGTTGGTGGCGGCGGGCACCGATGATTCACCCTGAGTGGCGCCCGATTTCTTCTTGTCCTTCTTTGAAGGTTTATAGTAGGATCTCAATTTTAATGGTATCCATCTTTCTTCATCCAACGTCACTTCCTCGATTGGCTTTATTATCTTGTTTTTGCCAAACTTTGGTTTCTTGGCCCGTTTGACTATCTTGTTTTGTTTCTTTACTGGCGCAGTCGACTTGGTTTTGTTTGGTATCAATTGATTAATGTCAACTGCTAATATATCCTCAATTGGCGTTTTCGATATCAAATCATCAATTGGTTTCAAATGCTTGTTTGAATTTGTCAAAATCGAGGCCACAAGTTGATCATTCGAGTCGATCGAATGTAGGTACTCAAATAGTTGCTTCGATGACGTTTCCAACTGTTTGTAATTTATCGACTTGAATGCAATTGTTTTGGCTGTATTGTAGTAGTTTACATCTTCAAACGACTTTTGTGAAGTGTATAGCAATTTTTCATTCAACTTGGTCAACAAGGTGACCAATTTTTTCAACAAATGCTGGTTTTCATAAATGTTGATCAAAGTACCAACCAAGCTGCTGCTAAACTCAGGCTGGGTTAATTGACGCTCGACTTCTGATTCTAAAAGCGGCAAGCTTTGATCAAAATTGCCCGATGTGCGGTTCAAATGAACTAGCAACAACAAGGCCACTTGCTTGTATGAGTCGTTGTTGCATTTTTCGATATACTTGATCAATTTCCTACCGTTTGACTTTGAATGTGATGCAAAATCCCTCGCGTCTATGCCTAGCTTGTTCAATAGTTTGTACGCCAAAATGAAAGCATCGCCAGGATAATTTTCTTGCCATGTTTGTATGAATTTTTTAGAGAGCTGCGAGTCGCTAAGGGTTCCCGACTTGAACTTCATCATGATGCTATTTTTCAAGACAGTTTCGTACTGCAAACTAGTCAACTTCTGGTTCAATTTATGGATGTTTTGCTGGTAATTCAAATCACGATCAATCAAATTGACATTGTCAATCTGATTGTGTGAGTACTTGTTATTTTTGACAATCAACTTGATCATCAAATCGTTGATTTTCGACACGTCGATCGAGTTTAAGATCTCCACCAGCTTCGAGCCCTCACCTGTGAGCTGGTGAATATATGCAATGGTCAATTTGATGGGCAACAACTCAGTCTGCAAATCTTGGAAATCCAAGTTTGTTTCCTGGCAGAGTCTCGACGCCGTGTTGAGCAAAGTCAACGATTTTGAGATGTTGGAGTTTGAAAGCTCTATCAATGCTTGGTTGAACAAGTAATCGTAAGAATCGGAGTTTTCGTCAAATGATGAGTCCAAGTGTTTGTTTTTCTGGAAATTCAACTCTGAAATGACTGCCTTTTCGTTAACGACCAAGTCCAACGCCGAATCGAATTTGTTGTTCTGGATCAACTCCTGATAAAGGGCCAACGACTTTTCGTACTGGCCAATCTTATAAAACGCTTGCGCCAATATGTGATTCAAGCCAATTTGGGTAAACGAATCAGAAATCGCCGCCTTATTTGATTCGTAGACTTTGATCAATTGCAAATCGTCACCTAGTTTATAGTAGATATAACATATTTCTAAGGTCAAACTTTTTTCAAACTCTTTTGGTAAATGTTTTAGGATTTCCCTTGCCTTGTGGTACTTATCTAGGTTGATCAATGCCACCAATACATTTTTAAAAGCCTTCAAATCGTCGAAATTCTTGATTTTCGACAAGTACTGATATGACACTTGATAAATCTGCTCGTGGTCCAGTTGAACCACGTCGTTCGACACGTTCAATTTCTTGAATGCATCTAGGATCGAGTTACTCATGATTGTTGAAAAAAAAAATAAAAAATTTCAAAAGGTTTTTGAATCTGAAAAATTATCATCAAAGTCGTGTGGGCAAATAAAAAAAAAAAAATTACATAGAAAACGAGCTAACTAAAACCATCCAAGTATGTTTAGATCGATAGTTCGAAGAAGGTTCAACAGTGGGTACACGGCTCAGAGGTTTCTAAGTTACAGAAAGGAGGAGAAACAGGAGTCACCAATCGAGTTGGCCAAAGACTCGCACCTCCCATATATCAAACAAGATTTGAAAACGAAACCAAGACAGCCATTGAAAAAGGCACCGTTTTTGTCTGAGATGGAAGACGACCCTAACTTGATATACTTGACCAATTGGAAGAAGAAGTTGGGACAGTGGGTGATATCGACATTCAATATGGATATGGACAGAACGAGATCCGGCCCAGTAGCAGGGGGCATCTACTTTGCCGAATGTAAGAAGCAAGCATTGTATTACCCCGACGAACCGTTGAGCGACACAGCCAAGTTCTACTACGAGACGTTGAAGTTGCCCCAGTCATTTGGCCAGCAGGTGCAGATCATGATCTTGCATTACTGGATTTTATCGGTGAGGATGAGGTGTTTGCCATTCAAGTATTCAAAACAGTACCAGCAAAAGCTAGTCGACAGGATTTTCGAGGACTTGAACAATAGAATGACGATCGAGTTGAACATCAAGTCGGGGAGATTGTTAGAGGGCAACTTGAAGGATTTCCACAAACAATTATTAGGGTGTGTGTTATCGTACGATGAAGGGTTGATGACTGACGACATCACGTTGGCGAGTGCGTTATGGAGAAACATTTTTAACGGGAACGACAATGTCGATGTCAGACACGTCGAAGCGTTGCTAGTCTACGTTAGGTCACAGTTGTACGTGTTGAGTAAAATGACCGATCGTGCTTTTGGGTACGGAAAGTTTAAGTTTGTACCCCCCGACCAGACGGTGCAGCCAATAACCAAGGAACAAGAGGAGTTGATCAAGAAGAAGACGAAGGAGGAGTTCAGCCAGATGACATTACCGTCGCAAAGGAGTGTTTTATCGATGGATGAATAGTGCATGTATATATAAATTAAACCTATAACTTATTATTCAACATATTTTGATCTCTTGTCCAGTCGTGACCGTGTGTACCTCTTATCATAACGTTCATCATTGCGTAGTCCCTGCCGTTTACAGCGTCGGGTTTGTCGTTGTCTCCCAACACGATGTTCTCGACAAAATGGAAACCGTATTTTTCGTATATTGGTATATTTGCCGGCGACGAGCTTTCCAAGTATGTCATTGAGTTTTGGCACTTGTCAATGTAATTAGAGTTGATGTAATGGAAGAGTTTCCTTAAATTTCCTTTACCACGACTCGACTCCAAGCTACCGACGTAAACCAAGGTGAAGAAGTTTTTATTCCTGAACCGCGAGTCGTTGCTTGTTATTCTAGCGAATGAGTTGTGTAGCAATGGCAACATGCCGTAGAATATCTTTTCGATGCCTTGCTTCCCCACCAACTCCCACACCTTGCCGTATCCGGCTTCCATCAACGTGTTGAACTCTTCTAAGCCCAAAGACTCGCTTTCTGGGGTGCTCCAGATCGACACTGTCTCAAATGAGTCAAATGTCTCGTTTTGGCCAAAAACTAAGCCCGCAGATATGTGCTGGTTGACGTATGCTTCGTACAACTTCAATTCGCAGTACTGGCGCATTTGGTGGTCCTCGATATGGTACATCAAGTACTCAGCCAACGAGTCATTGCTGAAGGCCTCAAGTAGCGTCTTGGCAGCTTTGTGGCAGTCCTTGTAAGACAACTTTCTGATGGTTGACTTGGGGGTGCTAGTAGCAGCAGTAGCAGCAGCAGTGGCAGTAGCAGTAGCAATGGCAGCGGCGTTGCTCGTATTATTGATGGCTTTGATTGAGGGATTTGTTGTAGACAACATTGTTTTCAAGGGATTTCCTGTTTAGTGCTAGTAAAAAGTTGGCTTTTATTTGGATAAAAACTGGTATATATAACAATATGTAGATATGCTATTGTTTGGGGGGGAATTATTTTTTGCATCCGCTGCGCGCATCATTTACTTCCTAATTTGGCAGTTGCGCACTGATTAGCTCAATTAATGTTTTCAAAACGCTTCTTCTGCATCGCACACACGCACACACACAACCACTACCACGATGTTTAGCTCATTGTTGACTCCACCTAAACATTCCAACTACAACGAAAATAATAAAATTATAATCGGGGAGTCGTCAAGTGTAATTTCCAAAGAAAAGAGGATATACACAGCAGGAAATGACTCTACCCAGTATGATAAGACGGTGCCTTTGAAGACCCGGTATCCACACTTGATTCACAATTTTCCTAAAGTCAGAGATGAGCAAGTGATCAAGTCGACCAAGGAGGTCATTGAGCAACTACTATCGAAGGATGAAGGTTCAGGCGAGGCTACGAGACAAGAAGATCCAATGTTACCCCCTAAGCACAAGCTTCAAAAGAATAGACACGAGAGACTACAGGAAGAGCCAACGCCTATTGTCAAGTCATCGGTGCAACTATCCAAAGAGGAAAGGATGAAATGGAACATCCCGGCGGCCATATCCAACTGGAAGAACAACCAAGGCTACACAATAGACCTAGATAAACGGATGGTGAATAATCCAACGCAAAAGCTAGAGATGAATTACAAGGGATTTAGCGAGTTGACCCAAGCATTACAGGACGCAGATGTTCAGGCGAGACACGAATTGAAAGTCCGCAATGAAGAACGAATAAAGCAAGAGGAGACGGAAAAACGCAAACGAGACGAAAGGATCCAACAAATTTCAAAACGAAGAAAATACTAAAAAACAGGAAGCAAATGTAAGTCAGTAGTACAGGATTAAGAAATTGTATATTTTTAAAGTCAAGATCTATGTTCAAGAATCAGTTTCTATTATTTGGGTTGCTTCCGCTTTTTGAACTTGTTGCCACCTTCATATAGCGACTTATCAAATAGATCCAATGCGCGCGAGTTGACCCACTCGGTAACTCTCGATAATTCACGATTATACTTTTTCTCCTTTAGCTCCGATTTCAATTTTTCGATCCAGATTCTCTTGTCATCTTCGTTACCAAATTTGAGCACGTCGTCGACCGAATTCAATTTCAAGCGTTTTCGATTCAACTCTTTTGTTTTCGATCTTCGTTTGGGCCCTGTATCTTCTTCAGGTGCCGATTCTATTTCCTTACTCTCCAATTGCTCGATACTCTTGATCAACTTTAACTCATCGTTTGGTGTGGAGTCGATCCACAACGCTTTGCGCCTTGCCTTCATGCTCGATATGATTGAGTCCTTCACCGTTGTCAATTCCTTGCGCAACGAGCTTTCGCGCTTGCCCCATGGATTCAACCATGATATCAACTTTGATATCTCCTGCGGCGAATCGTAGTATCGCCAATTAGCCCCGTTGATGATTGGGTCAGGACACTCCTCGATGAACTTACGCTGGATGTTTGAGATATCAGTCAACGGACACGATAACAAGCCTTCATGATCAATCACCAATTTATCGGATTTGTGCACTTGGTCATCTTTGAACTCGAGGTTGAAATGTGTATTTGCTGTTGATTTGAAATCCTGGGAAATTTGCTGAAAGTTCATCTTTTTCGACTCGCCACGTTTTAAAATCTGTTTGATCTCGTTGAATTCCTCAAACCCAAGCTTGGAGTCAATTTCAATTGTTGATTCGGGGTCCAAATCAAAATTAACTCTCAAGTCATTATCGCATGGTCCTTGCACCCAAAGACGGCCCATCAAGTATGTTTCATCTTTAACTTCGTCGTCTTCAGCAGCGGCATCTTCGTGGTCGTCCTCCTTGTCAGTGTCGACTTCTTGCTTGACTTCAGGATGATGTTGTTCATCGTCGTCATCGTCATCGTCGTCTTCTTCTCCGCCATCGTGCACACCGTGTAAGTTAGGTAGACCGTTGTTTTCAAACCACCAGTACCTATTGTACAAGCGATCCTTGCCTAGTAATTTAACACGCTGGCAATCGTATTCAGACAACTTTTGCTCAATGACTTTTTTTTCGTTCTTGATCTCATTCAATTTCGCTTCTGCTTGAGCTTTAATTTCCATTTGTTTCGCCACTTGTGGGTCGTTCTTGGCCGACTCTTCATCCAGGTGCTGGCTCAAATATTCCTGAGCTTTCTCGAGCAAGTCTAGATTGATCTTGTACTCCTTCAAGCTTTCTAGTCTGTTTCTTCTTAATGCTGTCAGGTTCTCCAACGACTCATCGATATAGTTACGGACCAAGTTGCTGGTGATGATCAACTCAGTGACGATATTGATCGCCTTAAACTTTAAATTTATATTCATGTGTTGGTAAAATTGCTGCTTGACTATGGCTGGCGTCGCTTGTAAGTTTGGCGGTGCCAATACTTTGTAAATCTCTTCGATTGTCGGTTTATAAAGGGGGATGTTTTCAACTAGGGATAAAACGCCGAGCAAAATGCATTGCCAATTTCCATCCTTGAAGTTACGTTTTCTTAAACGCTCATGCCATGAGGTGCCACGATAATTCATAACGTCATAGGCATTATGCAACTTTGAGATGGGTTTTGCTTTTGCTTTTGCTTTTGATTTCGATTTCGAGTTTGATTTCGATTCATGTTCATCTTCGTCAGATTTGTCGTTTTCATTATCGTCTTCATTATCGTTTTCATTTTCGTTATCACTTATACTCAAGTCTTTTTGTTCATGTTCACTCTCAGAACCATTCACCACTTCATCATCATCTTCCTTTTTGTTTTCTTCGTCTTCATCATCATCGATGTCAACTGGAATATTTACACTCAAGCCGAAAATCGACTTGTCCTTATTTTCCTTTGCTGGTAACTCATTCGACACAATACAGCTTAGAACGGCACACCATACTTCATTCAACAAATCACAGTGGCCAATTTCGCTCAACTGGGTTGCGTTCCATCCCATCGCATAAACATAATCATCAAACGTGAACGTATCGACATTCAACACATTGTGATACACGTTGATAAAGATCCACGACTGCAACGCCTCCGAGATTGACGTCAACTTATCGTGATCGTCATATTTAGCATTGTTGGGAACTTTGTGCACTTTTGGTCTTGGCTTGGGATTCTGTAGGTCGAATTTTAGCAGTAGGTCTTCGACAATTGTCTTTTTTGTGGGTTGAAACTGGGACAACCCAAACGAAGGCGACGATTTCATCTCTTCTAATTCGAGTTCCTTCTGGAAATTATCGGGTATGTAGTGGTTAGGAAACTTTTTACGGTATGGAATATTGATGTGATGGTTGTCGAGAACCTGAGGTTTGATGATATCTTCCTTTTGCACCTTGATTTTCTTCTTTATTGTTTCGTCGTCTTTTGGTTGGGGGCCTCTTTTTCTCTTTGGCTGAATAAAACTGATTTCACCAGTTGGAGTCGAATCGATAAACTGTTTCAAGTCTTCAGGGTAGTTGGTTGGGATGGAATACTTTTTTGCATACTTGGTTTTGACAACCCAGGGCGCACCAACCTTGTGGGATCGCGACATTGTCAACTTGATAAAAGTTTTAATTAGCCATTTTGTAAAGTGATTTCTGTCTCTGCTCATGCTATGACTCGACACAATCTGCTGTTTGCCGTCGTTCAAAGTAATGACAAGGTACTTTGTTGATTGGTCTTGGCCATACTGAACTTTTTCACGAATGATTCCTCGTGCTTTCCCCGTATGTTGGAATTGGTTCAACAGAGGGTTGCTATTTATGTTAGGCAGTTGATGCTGCTGTTGTTGCTGTAGTTGATTAGGGGAAGATTGATCGATTCCTTTCAAATATATAGTTTCACCAGGGAAATAATCGTTTTTGAACAAAGTATAGACTTTGTCGACCAACTGGTCCAATCTCGTACAGCGATTAAAGTTTAGGAACCTTAGTAGGTGTTCTTTCAACGCCTCGGGGAAGTTTTTATCCACTTCTTTCATTTCATTTTGTTCTGAGTAGTAGGCCTCGAAATAGGACAAGCATGAATTACCGGTGATTTCACAAACAAACTTTTTCTGATTGTAGTAGTCCAAGCGTTGTATGTAGTCTTCGTAGTTCAAGAACCATTCCTTTGTTTCGTTGATCAACCAGACGTGAGTTTGTAGATCGTGTGGGAGTGGTGGTGGGGGTACAAACGCGACTTGCTTTCTCTTGTACAATACCATTTTTTCAAGATGAGTGGAGATGGTGCAACTGGAGGAAGGGTAGAGGTGGGTAGGGAAGTTGGATGGATGTGGGATGAGGGAAAGGGGGAAAAAAGAAAATGGGAAAAAAGAGAGGGAGAGAGGGAGAGAGGGTTGGATGAAAATATTTGATGTGGTTGATTGTATCTTACCAGGAACACAACAAACTATTTTCCATGTGTACATACTTACACACATAGTTAACACATAGTTAACACATAGTTAACGCATAGTTAACGCAATGCCAATACATTACAATGTGATGAAATAAACAGTCGTACTGCATATACACCCAGAATCAGAAAAAATAAACAGTGTAAGAATACGAGAGAGGGCGTGCGACAGAGGAGAAAAAAAAACAAGTATATCGTCACACCCAACCACACACCCACC
>JAJMKJ010000025.1:7620-140441 GCA_030569255.1 Insectozyma sakaeoensis | reverse complement strand
AAAAAAAAAAAAAAAAAAAAAAAAAAAAAAAAAAAAAAAAAAAAAGAAAATTACCAAAAACAGTTCCAGATGAACAGAATGGTCATGCTACAACGAAGTAAACTATTTAGCAGGTCCTACTCAGACTTTATAAATAGTCTAAGGCCGAGTAGTTTAAAGAGCAATAGGTTTGCTAAACAATACCTTAATGAGACACCGAAGCTGAAACCAAGAAGACCGGAGAGAAAACCAGACTCAACCACCACCACGTCGGATATGGCGAAGCAAAGCAAATACGAGGAGTTAAAGAGACAATTGAACCAGACCCAAAAGACTACAGCACAGAAATCAAAACCCAAACAGACTCCAAAGTCGAAGCGCAAGAACCGGAAATTGATTAAGGTCCATATCCCACCCGTGATCTCGGTGTCGAACCTCGCTGCCACCATGCAAGTCCAGCTCAACGATTTGTTCAAGAAATTGCACAACCTCGGATTCGAGGATATAAGACATAACTATATGTTGGACAGGGAGACTGCGGCGCTCGTAGCTGACGAGTATGACATTGAGATAGATACCAGTGAGAACTCGAACGACGATATATTCCCGTCTCCCGTGAATGAGCAGATGTTGAAGGAAAGACCGCCGGTGGTCACCATTATGGGACACGTTGACCATGGGAAAACCACCATTCTCGACTACCTCAGGAAGTCATCGATTGTAGACAAGGAGTTTGGCGGGATAACGCAGCATATTGGTGCGTTCTCAGTTACTACGCCGGTGACGAAGAAGAAGATTACGTTTTTGGATACGCCTGGACACGCGGCATTTTTGAAAATGAGAGAAAGAGGCGCCATAATCACCGATATCGTGATTTTGGTCGTTGCAGGCGACGATTCGGTGAAGCCCCAGACGATAGAAGCAATCAAGCACGCTAAGAAATCAGGGGTACCCATGATTGTCGCCATCAACAAGTGCGACAAGTTTGGTATTAAAGTTGACAAAGTGCTCAGTGATTTGAGTGCACAAGGTGTCGAGATCGAGGATTACGGCGGTGACACTCAAACAGTACAAGTGTCTGGGAAAACAGGTTTGAACATGGACAAATTGGAGGAGGCAGTGATTACTCTAAGCGAGTTGAGTGAATTCAAAGCTGAACCACTGAAAGTTGCTGCTGAAGGTTGGATTATAGAGTCGCAAGTTGTAAAAGGGATGGGAAATGTTGCTACTGTGTTAATACGTCGTGGATCGTTAAAACCCGGCGATTTCATTGTTGCAGGACAGACATATTGTAAAATACGTGCACTTAAAGACGAATTCAACAAACCTGTCAAGTTGGCAGGACCTTCGACGCCGGTTCAGATTATAGGATGGAAAGATTTACCCGACAGTGGTGACCAGATCATCCAAGCGAAAAACGAGCAAACGGCCAAGAAATGTATCGACTATCGAATTGCAAAACATCAGGAAATCCAGTCCATTAGACATATTGAGGATATCAACAAACAACGAGCGGACGAGATTGAATACCAGAAACGACAGGAGAAAATCAACAGTTTGAAGGCGGCAGGGTTGGATGCTACCGAATTGGAGAACGAAGACGAGGCCAACAAGTTCAAGAAGTGTTCGTATATCATCAAATCCGACGTCTTTGGTTCTGCCGAAGCGATAAAGGAGAGTATTGATGGGTTGGGCAACGACGAGGTCAAGTCAGTTGTCATCAGCCACGAAGCTGGTGCGCCAAGCGAAGGTGATGTTGACCTAGCCAAGACGTTTGGAGCCAAGATATTCTGTTTCAATGTCAAAGTGCCTAAGAATATCCAGATGAAGGCCGATAAGGAGAAAGTTGAGCTTGTCGAGCACAATATCATCTATCGGTTGATTGAGGAGGTCAACGACGACTTGAGTGCGCATCTACCACCGAGAATAGAGACCAAGGTGACGGGTGAGGTTGAAATCAAGGATGTGTTTACGGTGACGATTCAAAAGCAGAAAACAAAAGTTGCAGGTTGCAAAGTGTTAACGGGGTTGATCAAGAGGAACTCAAGCATAAAAGTGCTCAGGAAGAATGAAGAAGTGTTCAAAGGAAAATTGTCGTCGTTGAAGTACATCAAAGACGATATTGCAGAGGCGAAAAAGGGTAACGAGTGTGGATTGATGTTTAGCAATTGGAGCGACTTCCAGCCAGGTGATTTAATCCAGGTGTATGAAGAAATTGAGCATAAAAGATTCTTGTAGATAGAAATGTACATAGTAATGAAGTTATAGAGCGTAAATAATTGAGTATACGAGTTAACCAGGGTTGTTCTATATCAGAGTACTTAAAGCCTAAGAAAGTATATTAATGACAATTAAAGCGTAATTAGGCTTCTCCTTCTTGGTCTAGGGTATTGTTAAATCCTAGTACGTTCCTCTCTCTGCATTGTACTCTATCTACGTCGCTGCCTACTAGTTCCCCTATTCGGACACTACCTTCCTAAATAGTAGGTCCCAATTAATAATGTCGAAGCTTATTATATACAGGATGACAAATATCTGGGATTATATCGCAACATTGGAACGCGTGTTATTTGTTGTATGAGAAACCGCTACATTTATATCTACTATGTAAAATCTAAAATAGTAATCTCTTCTCAAGAATGATATTTCATTCACAGTTGTGTATATTTTTAGTGCAATTACCAACACGTGACTATAGGCAAATTGGCTAATACACGAACAAATGTGTTGCTTTACAACACACAACACATATAAATATTATTGTGCTATTATATAAGTCGTGACATTTTTTCTTTTTTTTTACGAGTCGATGTGTATATATATTAAATTTTTGGTATACACATAAGTTACCTGACCCATATGGTAACGATTGCAACGATTTCATTGTATTGGATTTAGCGGGTAAAAACCCATTTTAGCGGCCGTGTTAAACTCACGTGGCGAGAATCTTCTATTCATTTCCATACCAGCTTCACTTCCTTGATAGTCATTCCCAGACTGCAGTCCTACCTACCATTTACCTAACCTGCAGTACCGTCATCAATCATTAGCACTGGTCCATCCATTTTCAACCCTACTCGCCTAAAAACCCCGCCAAACCAATTTTCTAAGTATTTGGAGTATATATAGGGAAATCCTTTTTTTAAGCTCCGTTCGATGTTGGAACCGAGGGGCTGGAGGATCACACCAAGCCCGTGAGAATATTGTCCATAAAAGCTATATTATCCGAAAATCAGTTATTATACAACAATACTTCATGAAATCTTGATAATACATCAGCAACAATATTCTCCTTACCTTGGATGTGGATGATTTCGTAACTAAAACTGCGATGCAATAGGTGATGATCAGTTCTGACTTTAAGTTTATGATCTAACAACAAATGCTGAAAACGTTGCAAAATTTTTATGATCGCCATAAATTCTTTCTCCCGAATCGGATATCGTGTTTCAATTTGGTTTAACGGCTTACTAAAGTAAGCAAGAACTCCCACCGGTTGCCTTTTTCACTTGCGGTTTGTATAACTCCTCCAACATGGTAGTCGCTAGCATCAGTTGTAATGATGTATGTGGTACTTGAAACTTAGCCATTTATTCAAACGGTTCGCTAAATGTGAGTTAGTTAATGGTTATTTAGAACTTGTGTTATTGACAGGTTATTACAAAATATTTTTATGACCCGGGTGACACTACATTAAAGTTTTATAATTCCTTTTCATAGTACAGTTCCGTTCACCAGCATGGAGCTTACGACTATAACACAGTATGATATGGGATGTGCTTTTCCAATATTCCGCAAAATACCAGCCTATCGAACATTAGATGTTAACGAAGGGACTTGATGATTACAATTTTTTTAGATAGGGACACTATTTCTGCAAATGCTGGAATGAGGACCCGATAATAATTGACTAACCCTAGAAAACTTTCCATTTGTTTTTTGTGGCCTTTCTCATTTATTTGATTATCAAGTATTGTTTACCCTCTGGGCCAAGCAAGTTGCATCGTCTGACATATTTGCAATTTATAAAGATTGATCTTTAACCTACATAACAAGTCCAAAACATTCAAGGACAAGTCAATATGTTGCACCAACAAGGATGGATTTGCGTTAAATACGACATTAAAACATGATTGCAAGGATAAAATATTAACCATAAATTTTTAGTAGCAGATTATCCACAAGCAAAGAAAATTGGGAAAAATATTGAGCTGAATAACCTGTTGCACTATAGATGTTTGTGTTTTGTCTACATTTGCAGTTGGTAATATTTCTAGAAGCCAGTTTTTGACTGAGTTTGCTGTTGCAGATTATATCAAACATGAATTTTCAGTAGCAGATCATCCAGAAGCAATGAAAATTGGGAGAAATATTTACCAACGTCTTTGAACGTAGACACAAATATCAGAAGTAAAACAGGTAACCTGCTCAAAAGGTATATAGTTGTGAAGAGTATCCGGTTAAACAAGATCAGTATTCACCAGTAGAAGTGTTCACTACGATAGAGAATCAACATTCATCGGCCCTTAAAACACAATATTTGTCATAATGGGAGACAGAAGTCGATGAGAATCAGAAAATTTCTCTATTAAAATCTAACTACTTCTCAATAACCCTATTTTCACCTCAATTCCTGACATCTATTCCTTTATATATCACCATAAAGTATTGTAATTCAGCACCAACAATATTTTAATTTATATAATATGCAACAATGATAACTTCCAAATGATTTTCTTATTACAAATAATATATCTCAATTGAACCTTTTATTCTAACCAATTATCTTGTAAATCTTGCCCAGTGAGAAAACCATCTAATATAAACTGTTTTTCTTATGACCGACCATTGAAGAAGTTAATTGCAGATGCTTGTCTATTATCGGAAAATCATCTATTATATAAACAATTGTATTTGAATGAAGTGTTTTTTTGGGTAAACTAGAGTTAGTTACAGATTTATAGTGCTAGTTCTTTACAACTTATCACCGAGAAGAATACTTATTAGTTAAATTCGCATATATTTATCTCTGGTGAAAGTTGACGCTGGAATAAAGTGTTGTTGGTCATCGCCGTCACAATTACTTTTCATGCGACAAAGATATAACAAAAAAATTTCAATCCAATTTTACGCAGCCATGCCGTCATCGCACGATGAATACTCTTCAGATGAGGAAGACTTGTTTGAAAAAAAATCCAAAGTGTTGCTAGGATTCATAGACGAACCAATTGACGATGAGCTACCTACTATAGAAGACACATTTGTTGGGTCACAGCCTGTGTGGCTACACGAGAACTCCAAACCAAACGAGCTGCTAATCACCTGCGATGCATGTCAAAAACCAATGGCATTGTACTTGCAGGCATTTGCGCCATTTGACGGCAAACTATACGATAGAGTCATTTATGTGTTTGGGTGTAAAAACACAGCTACATGCTCCAAAAAGAAGGGTACCATCAAGGCGATCAGGGGAATAATCAAGGATGAGAAAACAGTGAATAAAATCAAAGATGAAAGCCAAATGAAGTTGGACCAGAAGTTGAAAGCCGAAAACGAAAGGAAAATCAACGAGGATTTGGTGAAAAACTTGTTCAAAAAGGATGATGGCAATGATAAAAGTGTGAATCCGTTTGACAAGAGTGCAAACCCCTTTAGCAGTAATCCATTCGCTAAACCCAATGCCACCCCCGTGTCGTATGCGTCAGTTGCTGCTGTAAATACCCCAAAGCCGAAACAAAAAACCAAGTTAAAGACCGATCTACCCCAATACGACGGAAATTTTGTTTATGTCGAAACCGAAAAGTTTAAAAAGACAAACAACAATGAGGAATTAGAGAAATACAAGCATTTGATTGACCAAGACAAAGACGACGATGAAATAGGCACATTGCCCTCATCATCGTCATCTCAGTTGGACCCGCAAACAGCAAAGGTGTCGAGCATGTTGGAAGACAAGTATTTCGAGACGTTTTCGACGATTGTGAGCCATAACTCGAACCAGATTCTAAGATACAACCACGGCGGTAAGCCCTTGTTGTACAACGGCACTGATGAGGTGGCCAAGAAGGTGTTGTCGCAGACAGTGCCCAGGCCAGGGTACAACCCGTCGTCTGCGCGCGTTTTTGAGTTGCAGTTGATGCCTAAATTGATCATCGACTTGGAGGGTCTCAACAACAAGGATGTGGGGATTACAGATATTTTGAACGGCATGGCGTGGGGTACAATCCTCGTGTACACCGACAGCGAAGATTACATACCAGAGGAGGAGTTTGACGAGAACAACGTCGCGTACATCCAAGAGTGGTGTGGGATCCAGTGGGAAGAAAGCGTGTAGTTTATATATACAGATAGGTATATAAATGGATATATAAATGGATATATAAATGCTTCTGTGTCTGATATGTTGATGGATATTTGTATGTGTGTATGGGTGTTTGTCTGAGTTTTATGTATGTGTGTTTGTGTGTTTTTTTTTTGGGTGTGATGTCATAGCAGTTGTAGTATTTTTTTTCTTTTGGAACTGTAGATTAGGGACTATTTATAACACCTCCTTTCAATTTTCATCGACAACTTACTACCTTCTCTTTCTTCAGCAATGGCTAACGACAGCTCTTCTTCTGATGATGAAGCCTTTAATGACAATCAACATATGTTTCACATCCAGTTGCCACAGAGACAGTTGAACTTGCAACAGGTGAGGAAACACAACACTAAACGAGCTGAATCAACCAACCTAGCCAAAAAGGCAACCACCAACTTTGCAAAGGCAGCCAAAATCAAGCCGACAAAACAGAAATTTGCTGATTCTTATCGACCAAAGGACCCACGACAATCAGTGGGCAGCACCAGTTTAAACTCAACAAACGATTCATCCAGTGATGACGATAGCCAGGTGTCGAACCTAATGGACCAAGAGAACCAGAGCTTGCCTCAGTTCAGATTTAACGAAGGTAACATCCAACAGCAGAAGGTCTCTGACGACGACGATGATTATGACGACGACGACGATTTAGGGTATGAAGAAGAGGTCAACCGCGAGAATAATCCCCAATTTTATCAAACCGACTCATCTGACGATGAAGTTGACGACAGTTTAGCTAGGAAACCAACCAACAAGTCACATAGCTCAAAAAAATCAAGTATAGCCGCCGCGTCAGACATGCCCAGCACCGCAAACGCGTCTTCGACAGAAAGCAAGTCGGGCGGATTGAAAGGAATATTGAGGAAAATGTCCTTAGCAGACCACTCGCCAGTGGACAATTTGAATCAGGATATTTCACACAGCGACTCATTCTTAGGAAGGGTGTTAAATTTTGGCCAAACAGGCGGGTTAAGTGGTGGTGGATTAGCGCCCGGAGCATCCAAGAAATCCGCTATCGACGAAGAACAGGAAGAAGATGAAGAAAAAAAGGTTGGATTTGCTGAAAATGATAATATTGAGATGAAACCGATGAAGTATGAGGACTTGAGCGAAGAAGCAAAGCAATTGATCCATCAACATATTCCCAACTTGCATTCACGAACGGGCTCAGAAGTGACATCTACTGATATAACACCAAATATGAGTGCTGAAGAAATAAAGAAGGATGAGGGGACGCCGACGCCTGAAAATCCATTTTTGGCACCTAATCCTGATTTATTCATTCGTGGCGATCACAATCTAGTTGACAATGATGATGACGATGAGAGCATAAAGAACCACCATTACGAAGCTCCTAATGACTTTTTGCAAGATGTCGACGGTGACTACATTGCACCGCCCAAGCAAGTGCAGGCTGGTGTTTTGTCATCGTTGTTGAGATTATACCAGAACCCACAGGAGGGGAAATCAGCAAGTTCATTGAGCAGAACTTCGACAAACTTTACCTACGACGATTCCGATAGCGACGAAAAGTCACAACATACCACTAACGAATTTAATAGGTTGAAATCAGGGGTGAAAAATACAACCAAAGTGCCTGGGAAAATGTTTAACAAGATGAAAAATTTTAAAAATCACCATGGACCCGGTGCTACAGCGGGGTCGACTGATGATTCAGACATTGAGAATGAGAAAATTGAGAAGGATGATTCTAATTTGCCAAGCTTCCAAAACGCCAAACCCAAGGTTCCGAAAAAGAAAACAGCCGACATCAAGCTCAAAAAGTTAAAGCATAATAAGAGACGAGCAGAGAGATTAAGGATCACAGTGCATATTGCAGACATTTTACAGCGTCAGAAATTTATCATGAACATGTGTAGGGCGTTGATGTTGTACGGGGCACCCACGCATAGATTGGAGGAATATATGGTTATGACGTCAAGAGTGTTGGAGATTGACGGGCAATTTATCTATTTTCCCGGGTGTATGTTGGTTTCGTTTGGTGACGCAGCCACAAGGACGTCTGAAGTCCATTTGGTCAGATGTGCACAGGGACTCAATTTGTCCAAGTTGGCCGATACACACAAAATTTACAAGGCCGTTATTCATGACTTGATTGGTGTCGAAGATGCAAGTAAGAAGTTGGACGAGTTGCTCAAGGGCAAGAATTTGTATCCACCGTGGTTATGTGTGTTCTTTTACGGGCTCGGCTCGTTGGCGGTGACCCCATTTGCTTTTGATGGAGGCTGGATTGACTTGCCAATCTCGTTTGGTGTTGGTTTATGCGTTGGATACTTGCAGTTTTATGTGAGTTCGATATCACACTTGTACTCATCGGTGTTTGAAGTTAGTTCTGCAATTGTGGTTGCATTTATAAGTAGGGGTATTGGGTCTATCAAATCGGGTAATTTGTTTTGTTTTTCAGCGATAACTCAAGGGTCACTAGCGTTGATCTTGCCGGGGTATATTATCCTTTGTGGGTCGCTAGAGTTACAATCGAGAAATTTAGTTGCTGGGTCGGTGCGTATGTTTTACGCGATTATATATTCATTGTTTTTGGGATTTGGTATCACTTTGGGAGCTGCATTATACGGTTGGGTAGACAAGGGTGCGACATCGAAGAACTCGTGTGATCCTGGCCATTCGATGGATGACAAGTATAGAATTTTGTTTGTGCCTATGTTTGCATTGAGTCTAGGGTTGATTAACCAAGCCAGATGGCAACAATTGCCGGTTATGATAATTATTGCTGGTGTAGGTTACATTGGCACTTATTTTGCAGGTAAGCACTTTTCGCAAGTGACGGAGTTCACCGCTTGTATTGGTGCGTTCATCGTTGGGATTTTGGGTAATTTGTATTCGAGAATATGGAAAGGTATGGCGGTTAGTGCGATGCTTCCTGCTATATTCGTGCAAGTTCCCAGTGGTATTGCAAGTAAGTCGACATTAATTTCTGGATTAGCGACTGCCGATCAGATCACGTCAAAGAACGGAACTAGCACGTCGACGTCAGATGGAAATACAAGCAGCACTTCGTTGAGTTTTGGGGCCACAATGGTCGAAGTCAGTATTGGTATTTCCGTTGGGTTATTTGCTGCTGCGTTAGTGGTGTATCCATTTGGGAAGAAGAGGACCGGGTTGTTCACCTTGTAAAACAAAAAAAAAAAAAAAAAAAGACTAAGTCAGTAAGTAAGTACATTTATAGAGGGTTTAATAGAGTTAAGACAATGGCATATCGTTGTAAGCATCTGTAAAGAATGTGTTTTTGGCCACGGGCGACGTGGCAGTACGCCGGAGGGAACAGCACCCACCACAGAAAAAAATAAAACTTACATCCCTTTTTCCCTCTCTCTCTATGCTACAACAGAAACAAATCACAGATATCCTACAACGAGGGTTGGACGCAATAACGAGCGAGGCGAAACCGCTATCTATATCGTTGCTCTCCCACAATGGTAACCCCCTCATCACGTTATCGCTGGATTCGAAGGAGATCAACTTTAAGATCTTGTCGTTGCTCACGTACCAGCAGTTGCACACCCAACAATGGGGCATCGTCAAGTTTAAACAGTACAATGTCAAGAGCATCCTCGAGAAGTTCAAGCATTACTACATCATACTATTCTACGACTTTGACCACGACGCACTCGCTAAGTTGAAGGCTGACCTGGTGGTGCACGCGTTGGAGCAAGGGTTGCAGGGCTACGACAGCCAAACATGAGGAAAAAGATAGATAACCAAACGGTATCAGAAATGGGCCAGGGAGAAAGGGATACAGTTGATTATTATAGTTGCTATATTATAATTATGCTATAGAAAATAAAAACATTTTCATCTTACTGCTTGCCACCCATATCCTCGTCCTCGTCGTCTTCTTCGTCTTCGTCGTCGTCGTCGTGGTCGTCTATGTCATCCATTAAGCTCTCTTCGTCAAAGCTCTCTTCTTCTTCGCTTTCGTACCAAAAGTCCTCGTCGACGGGCTCGTCCAACTTGGCTTGCAAGTTTGAGTTGGAGTTGGAATATGCGTTTGTGGAGTCTGGCATGACAAAATCCTCAGGTATGTCCTTCTTGCTTCTTTCAACCTCCTTCAACACCTTTTTCTTGTACTCGGCAAAGTTTTTTCTAAACTCGACCGAGGCATCGATGTTGGCTGGCGAGTTACCGTTGGGGTCGTCCAACAAGGAGATGATCGATATCAACACGCTCTCAACCGTCTGTGCCGGTGACCATGTCTCCAGCTCCGGCTCGTCGTTGGTGGGGTCGCCGCCCTGGTGTAAGATCGATATGCACAATCTACCGTCTCTGTAGACGTTGGGGTGGTATATGCTAGGGGTGAATCTGAAGCTTGGTGGGCTGAATGGGAAGTCCTGTGGGAACCGCATCTGGCCCTTGAAGTAGCCTCCGTGGTATAAAGAGTCCTGGTTCAACACCATGACGCCGATGTTCCATAAGAAGATGTTGTCGTCATCCAACTCAATGTGGAAAGACGGGATAGCCTTTTTGGGGTCGGTTAAGTCCTTGAATTGTCGTTGTAAGATGGCTGCTGCGGATTTAGAACTCATTCAGTAGTGAACAGGATGAAATATGTGAATATGTATGTGTTTGTATTTGATTGCGAGTGTGGTTGTGATTGTGATTGTGTCAAAGGTATGTCGGTGGATATATAAAGATGTGTGTTTTTGGTGGTTAGGAAGGAGGGGGGCGGGTATCAAAAGTACAAAGTCAAAGTATATAAATTACCAGCGGACACAGTGGTTGGTGGGGGAGTAAATGGTTAAAGAAAATAGTGGTGGTGTTGATAGTTGATAAAAATTGTTTGTGTTAGAATAGGAAAAGAAATTAATCAGGTTAAAAAAAAAAAAAAAAAAAAAAAAAAAAAATAAAAAGAAAAAGAAAAAGAAAAGTGTGAGTAACAAAAAATTTATCTGTGCACCTCTAAGGTTGCCGTCACGGGGTTGCTTTCCGTCACGGGGGAGGATGGATTGTGGGCATCGTTTTCCGTGACACGAAACCATTTCTCGCCCTAAACTTTATACCCCTGGCATACCACAATTCGCTCTACACTCGCCCCCCCCCCCTCTGTAAAACTTTTTTCCATCGCCACCGCAACGACCGCATGCAAAACCCAATACGCCACGGTAGGCCCCAGGACGACCCCTGGCACACCGGTTCCTACTCCCACAGTGCTATACATAGAATCCTGGGAAAAACCCAGTGCAGCATTGGATTGGGAACCTATCTCTAGCCTCTCGTACCCGCAATTTCACACTTTACGCCGTCTTTGTCTCTGCACAGCAAGTGTTCTTTTTTTTATATATATTTTTGCTGGTCTGGATTGTCTAGTTTTATATTTTTCGCCAAATCTAGGCCGATCATGGAATTATCACCGAGATAACAATAATTACCATATTTATACCACACCTTTCGTTATGCTAAGGACAATACGCCCATATTCCACCAACTCAGGCCAAAATTACTACCAGCTACTAGAGATCAACCAGAATGCATCCATCAAAGAGATCAAACTACAGTTTAAGAAGCTATCCAAGAAATACCACCCCGACTTGAATCAACACTTGTCAGACGAGGAAAAGGACACCAATAACCGTAAGTTCGTAGCGATGGTCAACGCCTACGACACTTTAAAAGATGTCAAGAAGAAACGACAGTACGATTTGACCATCAAACACACCGTGAAACGAGAAATGAACAATCAGTACTATGGAGGAGGCTATTACGCAACCAAGTCACACAACAGCCAATCTTCCTTCTCCTCCTCCTCGGGGTTAAACAGAACTAAACACAATATGAGATACCACAACGGATACGAGACTTCGACATCACAGTTCTCGGGAAAACACAGGAACCATGGCGACAGGTACGACGTGCCGCACTTTGATTACGACAAACATTTGAACCGTAACCTCAAATTCGAACAACGGTTGATAGACAAACATCTAGACGCGAATACCAAGAAGAGGTTGCTAATGCAGCTCAAGAAATCCAGCGGCGAAAACGTCAGCGAAGAAATTATCACCCAGCACTTACTCAGACACATCAACGGACTACAAACAAACCACCCTAATCGAACACATGAGGGGTTAAAGTATGGCCAATCGACTACTTACAAGGGGAGTGCAACATTCACGTCGCACATGTATCAGAAACCGGTGAACACCGACGAAGGATCGATGTTGAAGAAAATGATTCTATTCACAGGTGGTAGTTTGTCACTATATGTCTTGTACAAATCTATGTTCTAAATAAAATAGTTTCAATAATAATAATAATATACATTAATGCATTTTTGTCTCCCTTTATCTCCATTCTCCATGCTCCATGCGCAATTCTCCTTGTAGTAGTCTATTTATCTATCAACTTCACCGAAAACGAGATCCATGGTACCAATGATAGCAACGGCATCGGCCAATAAATTACCTCTTGAAATGTGATCAAATGCTCCTAGATGTGCAAACCCAGGTGCTCTGATTTTACATCTATATGGTCTCTCGCTTCCGTCACTAACTACATAAACTCCCATTTCACCCTTTGGCGCTTCAATGGCTGTGTATGTTTCACCTGGTGGCACGGCATAACCCTTTGTGAACAACAAAAAGTGATGAATCAATGCCTCCATATCTTCTTTCATCATCGATCTGCTTGGTGGACTAATCTTGAAATCCTCAACCTTGACTGGACCCTGTGGCATATCGTTGATACATTGGAATATGATTCTTAACGACTGTCTAAACTCAGCCATTCTGATTAAATACCTGTCGTAACAATCACCATAGAGACCAACGGCAATATCGAAATCAACTAGGTCGTAAGCATCGTAAGGCTGTGATTTTCTGATATCGAATGGAACTCCCGAACCCCTCAACATAACACCACTCAATGAATAATTGAGCGCGTCTTCGGCACTGACTACACCAACACCAATAGTTCTTTCTTTCCAGATTCTGTTGTCGGTACACAATTCCTCAACTTCGTCGATTCTGTCCCCAAATTGGGTGGCCCACATGTAGATGTCGTCCAATAATCCCGAGGGCAAGTCCTGACTGACACCACCTGGTCTGACGTATGCTGAGTGCAATCTAGCACCACTGACTCTTTCGTAAAACTCCATCAACTTCTCTCTTTCTTCAAACCCCCACAAGAATGGCGTCAACCCACCGACATCCATAATATGGGTCAACACAGACATACAATGGTTCAAGATTCTTGTTATTTCGCCAAACAATGTTCTGATGTACTTGGCTCTGATTGGGACCTCAACGTTCAACAACTTTTCAACTGCCAATGCAAACACTTGCTCGTTGGTCATCATGGACACATAATCCAATCGGTCAAAATATGGCAATGCTTGTATATATGTCTTTGTCTCAATCAACTTCTCGGTACCCCTGTGTAACAAACCAACGTGTGGATCACTACGTACAATTTCTTCACCGTGCAATTCCAAGATCAATCTCAAAACCCCGTGTGCAGCTGGATGCTGGGGACCGAAATTTATCGTGAAATGTCTGATTTTAGTGTTTTGCTTGTCGACCTTCTCTGGTGCGTCGGATCTGTCCCAATTCATGTTTGTCACGTCCAATATCTCGGTGAAGGTGGATGGTTGGAATATGTTGCCCTTTGGGCTTTGTTTGGTGGGCTTTCTGCCGAGCGGATTCACATTTGGTTGGTGGATATCCCTAGATGATTCAGGTAAGCTTGTGGCGTATGCTCTGCATCTGGTCAAAGGCCTAAGGTATTTGTTTGCCCTTAACATGACGAATAGGTTGGTTTTGGCTTTGGATAATGTAAATGGGCTGCTAGTTGTTTGGTTTTTTTTTACTCCAGGTGCAATATACAGGATCCAAGTAATGCGTAAATAATTGTGTCTCATTGGTTTAGCTAATTGGGAATAGTTGCACGACTTTTGCCCTCGGCCCCAGTCTCGCTACCGTGCTCAGGCCAACGCTGGTATGAAAATTTAACCCATGTCTGCGCCATACTCGCACCATTTCCGTCGGGACACGCCGTTTTGGAAAATTGTACCAGCTATTGATAGCGTTGATTATATCTACAAGGCAGTGTTGGAAACACGATGATGGGGCTCATTCTACTACTACTGGTAAATGTTTAGTCCACTACTTTTATATTGGTCGCGTGATACGCCGTCCAATTATCTACGCGTGTGTGTGTTGACACTATGACACTGTAGTTCATACGAGACTGGCGCCGTGGAATGGCGTTGTAATATCCTACTTGTCTGGGCCAAGGGGGCCCAGCGTCACACCACGCTGTCATGGTTGTATTGTACGGTTGATGTTTTCTCGGTTGGCTGCATTTAGTGAAATTTGCAAGTTTTCCTTTGTACTTTTTTTTTTCTTTTTCTTTTTTTTTTTTTTTCACAACTTACATTCCTTTGCAACACCAACTCTTTTCACAATCACTTTGGCACCATCCAACTATCACTTACACCACTCCCCACAACAATAATTGCAACCAGATTCTAATGTCCAGATTTCAAACTACTATAACCCCACCTCCACTACAACAACAACAACAACAACAACAACCGCACCACGAACAACATCGCCAACAACAACCTCACCAATGTCAACAGTTTCAACAGAATCAACATTCAAAGAGAAAGCACATACACGAGGAAGACCCCGACTCAGCGCTTATCAAGAGAAACTTACTCAAGGACGAAATTGAGCTGTCGACGGAATGGCCCCAATTTGTCCATCCAGAAGGCGGCACGATAAAAATAACCCCCTGGGGGTCGCTTAGACAATACACCGACAGCGAGAGCGGCGAAATTCTAACTAAGTTTGAGGACTACTCGTTTGATGACTTTAACAAGTCAATCTACCTGGAAAAGTTTGATCAAATCTACCAGTACACTCCCGACACGCCAAAGTCGATCATCAAGTCGAATTCCAAGAACGATCAATTGCAGTATAGTCCAGGCCCAGAGACAGAGCTGTATGTGATTGACGGGTATAGCAATGTCCATCAACTGAACCATCAACAATTCCAGCAGGAACATGAGAATTACTTTGGCATGAATGACGAAGAGGACGAGTGCGACACAAGTTACATACACACTAGACACGATGACGATGATGAAATGACCTAAGAGGGAAAGGAAACAAAGACAAAGAAAATAGTGAAAAAGTGCAGCTACAAATTACCCCCTTCCCCCCCCCCCCGTTTCTCATTTGTCGAATTCTTGATGTTGCCCACTGGAAATTTGTTATTGCAAGCATTGACTTTTATTTTTTATTTTTTCTTGTTGCCTTTTCGCGTCCTTAATTTTGCAACCCTAATCTCCCCCAACCCATCCCCCAATCATCATCACCTATCATTATCTATCATTATCTATCACCAAGGACATGCACTGGCAAAGTCAAACACTACCAACGCATTATTCAAAAGAATGTACTTTCGACTGGGGTATTTTCTGTCATTACTCTCAGGACAATGTTTGGGACACACTTGCACACTCAATTAATTTTGATGAAAGTGGGAGTGGGGTTGCAAGATGTCATCTTTCCCGAAGTCTAGGTTGAAAACTCAGCCTTTGAATCCTGTTGGCATAACTTTTTCTATGGATGCAAAATGGTTCCTGGTGGAGAAAAAAAGATTACAATTTTTGGTAGCCATCAAACACTACCAAAGACTTACACCAAAAACTGACTCAACATACATATACATCCATCATGGCATGGTTGAAGAGTATCAGCAGTATAGGAGCTTCAGTATAGCCTGTATAACGTACAATTTATGTATTAAAAATATTTTTTACAAAGTATTCATCACTCTCAACAGATAACATTATTCTATTTCTGCTCAGCTTCCAATGGGGTCAATCTCAAGTATGGCTTGATGATTCTGAATTTTGGGAAAAGAGTCTTGGCTTCTTCGTTTGAGACTGATGGATGAACAATGACATCATCACCAGGAAGCCAGTTGATTGGAGTTGTAACACGGTGTTTGTCACCCAATTGCAAACTGTCAACAACTCTGAGTATTTCAGCACTGTTACGTCCAACACTTGATGGGTAAGAGACACTCAATCTGATGGTTTTCTTTGGGTCAATGATGAAAACAGATCTAATGGTGAGTTGTAACCCTTTGTCGTCAACATTGGTAGCATCTTGGTAATCAATCATATCGTACAAAGTGGCAACTTTTCTCTCTGGGTCAGCAACAATTGGAAAGGTCAATTTTGAGCCAGTGACTTCATCGATATCTTTGATCCAACCTTTGTGGGATTCGGTGCTGTTGGCACTCAAACCAATCAATTTGACACCTCTTTTAGCAAATTCAGGTTCCAATTTGGCAAAGGCACCCAATTCAGTGGTACAGACAGGGGTATAGTCGTCTGGGTGGGAGAACAAGATGGCCCATGAGTCACCAATGTATTCGTGGAAGGAGATTGGACCATTACTGGTTTCAGCTTGGAAATCTGGGGCGATACTTCCTAATCTCAAAGTCTTTTGTTCGGACATTTTTTGCAATAATAAACTGTGGAAAGAGTGTTTGTTGTAGGGAAAGTGTAGCTTTATATATAATTGGAAAAATAATAGAAGGAGAAAAAAGAAAAAAGAAAAAGTGTGGTTGCACAAAAATTCAAAGTGTTGAATCGAACCCCGTAAACGTCCAATCCTAATTTTTTTTCCCTCCTCTTCGCCCATAAATGAGTCCCCACGCCCCGGATTAATGCCATCAACACCGCCAGCGGTCTCAATTTGTACCACCAGACAACCCAAGATTAGGCCAGACCACGTGATATTGCCAACTTTCCCCCTGCTACATCAACACTTTTAATTAACACTTTGTATTTTTCACTTGGCCCTCGAGCACGCAATAGCTTGCCGCCATCAACACTGACACCATCTACTTTCAGCCATCTCAGATGCTGTACATATATACACCACTACCAACTGTCTAGAGGCAGTCAACGCTGCACAGAGATGATAATATTATATTCCCAAACACATTCTATATACACACACAACCTCCGCCGCACTGCCGTTCGCCGTATTGTTGTTTTTGTTGGGGCTATCAATCTTTATCCCAATTAAGCTTTTAGTACTCTGTGCTTGCACAAGACTCGTATATTTGTCCTAGCCCTATTTTTCTTTTGTGGCTGACTCGTGCTGATCTATCAGCATCCACTTGTGGTTTTGTATCATTTCACAAGCTCGTCGTCGTCACTATCGCCAATGTAAACACCAAAGTCGTCCAAGGTCTCGCCAAGCTCGTTAGTCCAACGATCACGCTGCAAATTCGACCTTGGATCTAATCTTTTCCTTAGTTCATTATAATTTTTGATTTTTTTCAACTCCTCGTCGGATAATGTCTTAACCGCATACTCGTGATTACGCCCTCCGTCGGGCGGCCAGGGAAGGTTCAACTGGTCGTCTTCGACATATTCTGATACCGTTGGATTGCAGCCATCTGCCAATGGTTTCGAGAACGGCCATAACCAATACCATGGATAGTTCAACGCCGCCACGATGTTGCCCCATACGCCCAAATCGTAGGGGAATATAACGTCATCGATTGTGAAATTTTGCGGCACAACACTGTCTTCAATCACTTCAGTTGGTCGCTTATTAGTCCACGTCGATAGTTGAGGCAACTCTTTACCGTGTAATTTTCTGTAATTTTCTCTGATTTGCAACCACAACCGCTCGGAATAAAACTGCGAGTCGAGTCTCTCCCATTCCCAAACTTCAATCTGGGTCATACCTTTACAAATATTGACCAAACACCGTATGAACAATAACGATATCGAAGCAAATACAAACAATGCAACCGGGGTGAACACAATCACCGCCGCCATCTCCGATTTTCTCACCAAGTAGATTGGCAAGTCCAGCTGCTCGTAATACGCCAATATCCGCTTACCCAACTGGATAAGCAAGTACCCGGTGCCCCAGATGACCCATGCTAAAAACCGCATAAAACAGGGCAAGTTATCGTGGCCAACGCAGTTCATCGTCCAAGGACAATGGTGGTCCATGTACAACACACACTGGTTGCAATTTTTGCAATGGTGGGCCCGCGGAGGCTTGTAGACATCGCACTTCTTACAGTATCGCTGCCACTGGTTCCTATGCGGTTTATACTCTTTTGGCGGGTTGCCTGGAGATTTAGTGATTGCCATAAAGTATGATACCCAGATCATCGACACGTAAAACTGGTACCATATCTGCTGGTTGAAAGTCATGTGGTGGTAGAGTATAAAGTAATGTGATCCGTATGATAAGGTGAATATGATGATACAGGGTATTATAACCCCCAACACGGGCCATTTCAGTAGTCGTATTGGCATGGTCGAGTGTCGCACCAGGACTGGTTTAGTCTTTTTTTTTTTTTTTTTTCTATTGTCTATTTCCTGCTTTTGATGTTTTTTATTTTTTTTCTTCTTCTTCCAACAAATAGTGGCAACTGATAATGGTATGTTGATTAACCAACAAGTTAATAATACTCAATCAGCACTTTTACTAACACCAGTTTTAGACTTCAATTGGGACAGGTTACGACTTGTCAAACAGTGTGTTTTCGCCAGATGGAAGAAATTTCCAAGTTGAATACGCAATGAAGGCAGTAGAAAACGGTGGTACCTCAATTGGTATCAAGTGCAAAGATGGTATAGTTTTGGCGTGTGAAAAGATTATAAATTCTAAATTGCTAGTTCCAGGCAAGAACAAGAGGATCCAGACCGTGGATAAACACATTGGTGTTGTGTATTCGGGGTTACTACCAGATGGACGACACTTTGTCAATAGGTGTAGGGACGAGTCGCAATCGTTCAAGTCGATATTCAAGATTCCCATCCCGGTACCTAACTTGATGGACAGGATTGGGTTGTACGTGCAAAACTATACCTGTTATAACTCAGTCAGACCCTTTGGCATAGTGTCTATAGTCGGTGGTATCGACGACAACGGCTCCCATTTGTATATGATTGAGCCAAGCGGCACCTGTTGGGGATATAGTGGTGCTGCCACGGGGAAAGGTAGACAAATTGCCAAATCTGAGTTGGAGAAATTGAATTTCGAAGAGTTGGACATTAAAGACGCCGTCAAACACGCAGCAAAGATCATTGCGTTGGCGCACGAAGACAACAAGGATAAAGACTACGAATTGGAGATATCCTGGTGTAGTAAAGAGTTTACAAAAGGTTTGCACCAGTTTGTTCCCGATGAATTGTTGCAGGAAGCTAAAAAATTTGCTGAAGAAGACGACGACGAAGAGGATGACGACGACGAGGAAATGGCATGATAATTAAATATATACACGAGGTTTTTATATCCAATCTTTAGAAAGCGTAGATAGTCTAAGGTTTATATGCAAGATGAGGCAAGGCTAGTTAGTAGTAGTTCTTGGGGGTACAAAATCTTGATTAATGAAAAAGTACGCGATCTTGAACAAGGGAAAAAAAAAATAAATGTAAACAAAAAGATTAAATACACTTCTGAAACCCAAGGTAAAACGTTAATGTCCGATGTATTTGACTCTAGTGATAGTCTGAAACATGAATCTGGTTCCTCCGATTTGGAAATAGACAACATATTCAACGACAACAATAATACCAACAACAACAGTAATAACAGCAACAGCAACAGTAATATTGTATTCAAAAGCCCAAAAGATATGGATATGGATATGGAATTATCCCGTTATTCATCAAGCCCGTTCATTTCATCACCTAGCCAGAATAACTACAACGTTTCTGAATTACAAAAGACCCTTAACGAAATGAAAATCACTTCAAACGTCAAGAATATATCGCCATGGCGAAAGTTTCGCTCGGTGACCAACCCATCAACAACAACGCCTAGAAACCTGTTGTTATTCAACAAGCCCAATCTACAACCAATCTCAACCGAGCAACAAAGCAAAGAAATTCATAATTTAACCGTGCAGAATAAATTACTAAAAAACTTTATAAGAGAGATTGCTGACAAGTGCAACTTGGATCCATTGGATTATGACGAGTACCTTGATTTTCAAGTTGGCAACAAGTCGCCCCAGAAGATGGTAGAGTTGCAAAATTTGCAATCTGACTACGACGAGATCTTCAACTTGAACAAAGACTTATATGCCAACTTGGCCAAGTTTCAGAACCAAATCGAGGAGCAGGAGCACAAAATCTCAGATTTGCACAGTTTTATCCACAATGTCGATAGCAGCATAAGTGAGTTGTTGCAGGTTTTAATCGATCGACTGACGGATCAAAGCTCGACTGAGGCATTGACCAAGAGTTTAAATTCCCCTCTAGACGTCAAAATCCAAGTGTTGAAACTCGAATTGCTGTCGCGGGAGACGCTACCCACGCCACCAGCATCCGATATCGAGTCGCACCACGATGTAGAGCACCTCGTTAAAACGATTCAAGATTTAGAAAACAAGTTCAGTCAACAACATGCAAAGAACGCAGAAGTCGAAACACAATTACAGGAGCAAATAGATGAGTGTTTGAAAATCAAACACAATTTCCAGCTCATATCGACAAAATTCAATGACTTGAAAACAACACTCGCAAACACTGAGACAAAAGCGGATAAGGAGTTGGAACTGGAGTACTACGATCTACAGACAACTTATGCCAACGCGATCCAAGAGTTGGACCAAACAAAACTTGATTATTCCAATTTTGAGAACCAAATGAACGTCAAAATCAGCCAATTGTCAACCAAATTACATGAGTCGTTGGCCGAAGCAAGAAATCACAAACACGCGTATGAACAGTTAAAAGTCGAGCTCGACCTGTCGCTAGATAAACAACGCAAGTTCAACACCGAGAGAATCCAATTATCGTACGCCAACGACGCTCTCAGAAAGGAAAATGAAAAGTTGAAACTATCGTCAAACCGCGACAGTATCAAGAAACAGTCTATTTTAGAGTATCAGTATCGCGATTTATTGATTTTTGACGCTGGCGTTTTCGACAAACTAATCACATCGTACAATAAAATAGCTGACGACACTTCGTTAAAGAATCCAAAACTAAAGAATGAGAAGCTCCATGCCAAGATCCACGAACCCGAAGACAACTTGATTGACAACATTGCCTACATTAGAGACAAACACAAGTCTATATCCGACTACTTTGTGAGGGCGACGGATATACTCATCAATGACCATATCAAGTTGTTGCTCAAGGAAAACAGTAATGACAAGTACATGCAGGGTGAAATTGCGAGATTGACCAACGAGATCCGCATGTTGCAGAATACCCTGACTAGCAAGTTGCGACTAGAAGATCTCCAGGCCAAGTGGAAAGCTGAGCGTGAAAAGAGGATAGTTGAAGATAGGGAGAATAAGAAAAAGTTTAGGGAGATGGAGATAGAATTAGCCAATTTGAGAAAATGAATAAACGAGGTTGATGAATGAAGCGTTTATGATATATACATCTGGGCTAATAGTATGCATATCTCTATCTCATCGATATATATATATTTATGTATGTGTCTGTGTATACTTTTTTTTTTTGCGTGCTCTTTTCACCATTGTAGACAAAAATAAAAAAATTTTTCATTTCTGAATCAAACAATACAATAATGTCCCCAGAAGAAGAGGAATACTTGCAGTTAGAGAAGGAAGTGCAGTTAGATGACATTGACTTTTCTGATTTAGAGTCCAAGTACAACTTTGACATCAGCTTCGACAACTATATCATTGTTGATGGAGCACCAATTGCACCAGAGGCTAAAGTACCAGTTTTAATCAAAGTGTTAAGAAAGTTGTTTAGCACCGTTGGTGAAATTGTCGAAGGCGACGAAGGAATTTTCATGCCACTTGAAAACGGTAAGTCCAAGGGTTATTTGTTTATCCAATACAAAACAAACGAGTCGGCTGATCTTGCAATCAAGAAATTACACGGTAAGAAATTGGACCAAAACCATAGATTGTTAGTCAACAAATTGTCAGATATTGAAAGTTTGCCCCAAGATCAAGAGTTTAAAGAGCCAGAAATCGAGCCATTCCAGAGTTTGGGGTACCTCAACAACTGGTTACAAGACGACCAGGGTAGAGATCAAATTGTTTTGCATTTCAACGAGAATGTTGGTGTTTACTGGAACAAGAACTCAAATGAACCAGAACCAGTTATTCAACCTAGAAAAGGGTTCACATCGAAATACGCCAAGTTTTCACCAAAGGGAACTTTCTTGTTCTCGATCCATCCACAAGGTGTTCAGTCATGGGGTGGTGCTGATTTCAAGAGTGTCAAGAGATTTTTCCACAACCAAGTCAGATTGATTGATTTTTCACCAAATGAAAACTACATGGTTACATTATCACCTGTACCTATATCGTTGCCTAGCTCGACGCATGAGAGGGCGCAATTCCCATTTGGACCCGAGAGCGAAGGCCATAAGTTGGTCATTTGGGACATGGCATCAGGAGAACCAGTGAGGACGTTTGCATTGCCACCACATTTGGAAAACCAAAAGGAGATGCCATGGCCATTGGTCAAATGGTCGTATGATGATAAATACTGTGCTAGACAAGGGCCCGACGCATTGGCGATCTACGAAACACCTAGCTTCCAATTATTGGATAAAAAGTTGATTAAAATCGATGGTATACAGGACTTTGAATGGGCACCAAGCGGTGTACATTTGCAAAACTCGAAATTGGAAAATGGCGAATACGTGTTATCCTACTGGACTCCTGAAAGCACCAACCAAACTGCTAGAGTTGCATTGATGCAAATACCCAGCAAGGAGATTTTGAGAACTGTTAATTTGTTCCAAGTAAGCGATTGTAAAATGCATTGGCAAGACGAAGGTAACTTGCTATGTGTCAAGGTTGACAGACACACCAAGTCGGGTAAAACGATATTTTCAAACCTTGAATTTTTCAAGACAAGCGAAAAGGACATCCCCGTTGAAAAGATTGAGCTCAAAGAGGTTGTGATCAACTTTGCGTTTGAGCCAAACACAGATAGGTTTGTTACCATCAGCAGATTAGACGATGGTAACAATAACCCAGCGATCCCAAAGAATATCATTTCATTCTACGCCAAGGAATTAAAGGGGAACAAGACAACTGGTAAATTCAAAGCATACACGACGATTCCAAACAAGCACTCAAACACTGTTTTCTGGTCACCAAAGGGGAAATACGTTGTTATCGCCACGATTTCAAGATCCTCGGGCGAATTGGAATTTTACGACTTTTTATTTGATGATGAAAAATTGCAAAAGAACAAAAACTTGCCTGCTAATGTCAAATTGTTGAAAAATGAAAAATACAGTGGTATGACGAATTTGTCGTGGGATCCATCTGGTAGATTCTTGGCTGCGTGGTCGTCGTCATGGTTGCATGCAATTGAGAATGGGTACAAGCTCTATGAGTTTACCGGTAATTTATTGAGGGACGACTCGATTGATCAGTTTAAGGAGTTTATTTGGAGACCTAGACCTGAATCATTGTTGTCAAACAGTGATAGAAAGAAGGTCAGAAGCAACTTGAAAGAGTACTCGGCCCATTTCGAACAAGTAGATGCCATGGAAGCCGACGCAGCCATCAAGGAAGCTATCTTGGCCAGAAGAAAACAGTTGGAAGAATGGAGACAATACAGATCCAAGTTCAAGACGCAAAGCCAGAAAAAGACGGAAGAAGTCGAGACCATCGAGGAAATCAAAGAAGAGATTATCGAGGAGAAGGAAGAAATCGTCGAATAAATATATATATATATATACGTAGATATGTTGTTATATACAAAGATAGACCGTTTTTATCTCCAGTTTTCAATCTGTTGTTGGTTTAGGTTCTGTAATAGGCGGTGAGATGGACCGTTTGTCTGTTGTTGGCTTAGGTGCCCTTGGTCTTTAATTGTAGGCCGTGCCATTTTGAGATCTCGTCTTTCAACACCTCATTAACTATTCTATGCTGTTTGATCATGGGTATGCCATTAAATTTTTCGCTTTGGATGAAGATGGCGAACATGGACCCGCATCCACCGCTGACATCCTCGACTTTTAAGTTTGTAGGGTTGAACTCCTTGGACAACATGTTGTATACCTTTGATTCGTAATCTGATTGGGTGGAATAAAACCGCGTCCTCAACGCCAGGGACCATGGCAGCAGCAACCTCTTGAACATGATGATGACAAAAAATTGATTTCAAAAATTGACTTCAAAAATTGATCTCAAAAATTGATTTCAAAAATTGATTTCAAAAACTAATTTCAAAAACTAATTTTTCGTGTTCTTTCCCAACAACAACAACAGGATTTGACCAACATGAGTGGGAAATTTGTTAGAGCATCCAAATACCGTCATGTTTTCGGACAACCAACCAAGAAGGAATTGTGCTATGAGAACTTGAAAATCACCAAGAACGCATGGGATTCAAATATCATCCAGACTAACGGCAAGTACCTTGCTGTCAACTGGGACTCGTCGGGAGGTGGTGCGTTTGCAATCATCCCAATTGAGGAAGTGGGCAAGGCTCCAGATACGGTGCCGCTTTTCAGGGGCCACAAGGGACCTGTGCTAGACACGAGCTTCAATCCGTTCAACAAGCAAGAGATTGCGTCGTGTTCTGATGATGGCAAGATTTTGATCTGGGAGATTCCGCAGGATTACTCGTTCCACAAGTATTCCGACGAGAACGACGAGATTATCGACATCACTGAGCCCAAGCGCGTGTTGTCGGGGCATACGCGGAAGGTGGGGTTGATCGAGTACCATCCGTGCGCCGAGAATGTGTTGGCGTCGAGCTCGTTAGACTACACGGTGAAGATCTGGAACACTGCTACCGGGAAGGACGAGATCACGTTGCAGCATAAGGATCTCGTGACGTCGTTTGCGTTCAACTACAATGGGTCGTTGTTGGCCACCTGTTCGCGCGACAAGCGGTTGCGAATCTGGGACATTAGGCTGGGCAAAGTCGTCTCCGAGGGTGTTGGCCACTCGGGCGCCAAACCATCGCGTGTGTGCTGGCTCGGCAACACCAACAGAATCGTCACTACCGGTTTCTCGCGGTTATCAGACAGACAAGTTGGTATCTGGGACGTTGAGCGCATCGACAGTGGGCCCATTGACGGATTCTTGGTCGTTGACGCATCCTCGGGCGTGTTGATCCCTTACTTTGACAATGACACTTCTATCTTGTACATTGCAGGCAAGGGTGACGGAAACATCAGATACTACGAGTACGACAATGATAACTTGTACGAGTTGTCCCAGTACTCCTCTACTGATCCTCAGCGTGGTTTCGCCGTGGCTCCCAAGCATACCGTCAACGTCAAGGAAAACGAAATCACAAAGACTTACAAAACAGTGTTGGACAACTCTATTGAGCCCATCTCGTTCATTGTCCCAAGAAGGTCAGAATTATTCCAGGCGGACATTTATCCCGATTGTCCCTCGACTAACCCTGCTTTGTCCGCTGCTGAGTGGTTCGAAGGCAAGCACGTCAATGGTCCATTGTTGATATCGATGGAGGCGGTATTTGACGGAACCGACTCTGAAATCAAGGAGAGCAAGCCAGCAGTCGATGTCACCCAGGTGAAGAAGGAGATTGCCGAAAAGAAAAAAGAGGTAAAGAAAGAAGAGGCAAAGAAAGACGAGACAAAGAAAGACGAGACAAAGAAAGAGGAGCCAAAGAAGGAAGTGGTGACGGAATCAACTGGCGCTCCAGGTAAAAACGTCGATGATTTGTTGAAGTCGTCAGATGAGGTAGGCAACTTGTTGAATAAAGTCAACGACCAGTCCGACGACGAGGATGCCCATGATGATAAAGAAGAGTGGGAGGAAGTCAAGAGGACGGATATAAAGGAAGTAGACCCAAAGAAAGAGGTAAAACCCGAGCCAAAGAAAGAGGTAAAACCCGAGCCAAAGAATGAGGTAAAACCCGAGCCAAAGAAAGAAGTAAAACCCGAGCCGAAAGTCGAACCAAAAGTCGAACCAAAAGTCGAACCAAAAGTCGAACCAAAAGCTGAACCAAAAGCTGAACCAAAAGCTGAACCAAAAGCTGAACCAAAAGCTGAACCAAAACTCGCACCCTCTCTGGACGACAAACTAGCCTCTGAACCTGCATCTGCAGTCAAACCAACCTTAGCCTCAACAATTGAAAAATTATCGTCATTGGTAGTCCGCTTAGAATCCCAAGTTGCCAAATTGACCCAATCCGGCCTCGACAAAGACGAAAGATTACACCAATTGGAGTTGAAAATCGAAGAATTGATCAAAAAATAGACTGTGTACATTTAAAGAATAAAAATTGTAGATAATATAGAATCATCTCACAAACCGCAATTACCATCTATATACTCTTGCAAACACTAATCTTTCATGTATTATCTTTCATGTATTATTTATGTCGTGGAAATTCTTGACCAACCCCAGTTACCATCTACATTTACAAGCACTATCTTCCCGTATCAATCCTTTATATCGTAGAATTTCTTGAATATAAACGCCATAAAATTGTTTGAATCAAATGTAGCCATATTATCAAACAAAAACAACTTGGGTTTATTCTCATACTGCAAATTCAACAAATCATCCAACGATATAACATTGGTCGCGCCAGGTATGTTGATCGAGTTGTTTGCAACCTCAATAGTAAACTTTCCAACCTCATGGCACGAAAACATAAAGTCAAGCTTCGACGAACTAAACGAATTCTTAAAACTGAGGTCAAGCAACACTTTGAGGTCGATCAATTTCTTCGCTGAATACTTGTAGGAGCCAAACTTGGGCAATCTATTCCGTTTGCGCAACTCGCGATGGTAGAAATATTGCTTTGAAAACACGGGTATAATGTTGAAAAAGATGCGTTTGTCTTTTGGCTTCTTGATCAACTCATTCAAAATCGTGTCAATGTGTCTGTTATAATCCACCAACTGCTTTCTGAGAAATTTCTCCTTGTCTGACATTCTCTTGATTATCGTATTATAATTAGCTAAACTTTGCGATCTTCTCGACCTTTGGATATCCTTAGTCTTGATATCGATGGAGATCTGGTTGAGTAGCTCTTGGAATGAGTTCTTCCTAGTTAATTCCCCCAACGTTTCCAACTTTAACAAACTTTGTAAGCAAATCTTTTTCAATTCATGGTACGAGATTTTCGTTAAATCACCCAACGATTGACGGTGGTACGGGTTTTTCTTGTTCTCCTTGTTCTCCTCTTGCTCCAACTGGACAATCTGCTTGAACTTCTCCTCATGCAGGGGCTTGATTCCCGAGATCAACAATTCTAACAATTCATCACCTTCCTGTACTTGAATAATGTATAATAAGCACCTCTTTGCCGTGGTGAACAACGCTCTGTTTTTGCAATCGTGCAAATTGTCATCTGTTGGCTGCGGGTTCAAAGCTAATGTCAACTGAGACAAGTCAGTCAACGTGATAAAGTCCTGTGGCGAAGTAGGCAAGCTCTCCAAATCTTGCAAGAGCTTAACTAACGGATCATCTTGGTGGGGTGCAATCACGTCAGCGTTGGTTTGACATATCTTTTCCAAATTGATCATTGTGTTCATCTTCATGAGTAATGTCGGCTTTTCGTGACTCAAGATATCGTCGTACTCGCTTAGGTTATACACGACGTCAATTTCTTCAATATCAATCAAATCAACAATAAACTTCCAAACTAGCTCCGTCGACGAAGAAATGAAATCATTCAATGGCTTTAAAAAGTTATCATTGAACGGCTTCATGGAAAATATTTGCAACATTGTCCTACTGAGATGTTTCAAGTTCTCACTGCATTTAGGGTAGTTCTTGGAATACCCATAGTTTTCAGGTAAATTGAATATAGTGTTGATGTAATGTTTAATAAATATCACCCCTGCAACTGCTAAATGTTGTTGCTGTGGCCTGTCAGGGTAGTATTTTGTCGATAACTCATAACCTCGCTTGCAAATCAATCTAACGTGTACTGGGATTTTGGACCGCTGCAAAATGTAAATTAAATCATTAGCCTTTTCCCTTAACGACATTAAGTTGTTGACAAACTTGCCTGAAACTTCAGGAAGTTGTATTGCTTCTTGTGGTGTCATGTTCTTGTTCCCAGTTGAGGTTCCGTGCAATTCAATTTCGCGATTAATAATGTCCAAATTGATCAATGTTGGATCACTTTCAAAATCCAAACTCTCATCGTGTATAATATGGGAAACAAACTTTCCAATCAATTTCTTCAAATGCTGTCTTTGGAATGTCAAGTTGTTGAAGTAGTTCAAATAGTCAATCCAAAACGTATGCTGCAATTTAGTCACGTCAGATAAGTTCTTTGATCTTTTAATATCGGTCTCGATTAAAGTGAATATCAACTTCATAAACAAAAATTCTTCTCTCGAATGATTAGCAATTGAACCATTCTGAATCGAGAACAACGAAGTAACACAGCTGAATAAATCTCTGCCCAACTTACTGTCTTTCACCGAATAATCAAATGTCTCATACAATCTCTTGAAATAAATCGGCTTGGTTTGCAAATGGTAAAATAACGTTTGATACAACTCGACTCTGGCTCTAACCGATTTATTCAATTTCTCCAACACTTTAACATTGTCAGTTGAGTTTGGCGATGTCGTCGTCTTGATCTTTTTCGGTTTCATAAACTCTTCAACCGTGATTTTGTTCTTATCCAACAAGCCTAATTTAATGTCCAATTGTTCAATCTGGTTTTCTAGCTCCTCGTTAGTCTTTGATTTCTCAATAATCAAGTCTTTGAGTTTATCCAATTCTAACTCATTTTCAAAATCATCCTCATTGTTGGATAACAAGTATGCAAATTTTCTAATTACACTCAAATTTGGATTCTTTTGCTTTGTCAAACTACGGTATGCATCCTGGATGAAAACACGCTTGAGCACCGCCTGCGCCTTGATAACCTTGTCGATGTTATTTTGGTAATATTGCTTGTAACCGTGTTGCTTCAATCTGATCATAAATCCCCTCGCTAAACTTTGAAGTTTGATGATCGAGTCGACTTGTTCGTACAAATCATCAAGGATGATTTCCTTATGAAACCTGCATAAAACACCTCTTACCAAGGTCTGAACCGGTAAAACAAAACTCTCAACCTCCTTGAGCTGGCTGCGCAAGTGCTCTTGTTCTCTTCGGATCTTGTTACCCCTCACAACGGCAAATAACTCATTCAACTTATCATCTTCATATATAAGGTTTATCAACACATTGTTACATAATCTAGTTCTGGTTATTCCACCCCTGGCGATGCTCTGGAATTCAATAAAGTTCTTTCGGTACGGTCTGATCCTCAAATGTTTGGCATTGATTTCTTGTATGACGGAATTTCTTCGTATGATCGACTGCAAAGCAATGACGTTGTCTTCGTCAACAAACCGTTTTGCCGAAAATCGTTTGTATAATTTACCGCGTGCAATCGACTGGAGTAGAACAACACTGGGCAAAATATCATCCTTATGTGATATCAAAGCATTGATTTTCTTATAAACCAACTTCATCCTCGACATCGACTGAAACTCGGTTATACAAGTAACAGAATTAGCTAAACCTTTCTTAATCAGATCATTTCTATCTCTCGCCATTTTACCACGCACAATTGTTTGTAGTTTTAAGATTCTGCTTTCTTCGATGTCGTACTCTTTGGGTAAATTCAGATTACTCAATTTCTTCCTGATCAATGATTGTAGCTCGACAATCTGATAATCATATAATCTTAGCTCATCGCGATGTTTATGTACTGTTTTCGCTCTGGCAAAGTTACCACGAATAATTGAGAAAAAATATGTAAATTCTTCTTGGTACGACTTGAGTAGGATTTTCTTTACAAACATCGAGTATCTGCAATTAACGCCTCGAGCTAACGACTGCAACTTTATCACATTCACCTCGTAGCTATCCAATTCGGTTGTATGTTGAATCTGTGGTTTTGGAGTTGTGGCTGTCACTGATTGAGGCGTTGCCGGTGGGGCTGCAACTAGTGGAGACTTGATTTGGAACTTGGCTGGTTGGGTATCGTTTTTCTCTTTTCTCACTTCGAATGGGTTGTCCTGCTTCTTCAGTGCACTTATGGGTAAGTTCTTCATTGGAGATGTTACATTATTCATATAATTTGAGTTGAGATCATTGGATGCATCAGCACTCGAAAAGTTGGGTAATGGAGCACCGACTAAAGCTCGATTCGCAGTCCTAATCTCCTCATCGTCAAACTCCAACTTGCCTACTAAATTCAACATTTGTGGGTATTTTCTTGAATCCGACTTGTTCAATATATAACTCAATGCATGTAAGCAAAACCAAACTTTAGGCACGTTCTTGGCATCGTATAAGTCGGTTAGTTCAAATCTGAATAAGTCGGGTGTCGACAAATGATCTAGCAATGAAAAAAATCTATTAATGTTCTCAGTATGCTTGAACTGTAATTTGGTATCGTTCATGAACACTGATTTATTTGTGGATAAAACCACATTGGAAAGTTTTGCCAAGTATATCCCGTTTCTGATGTATGAGATCAACTCGGCTGACGATTGGACAATTTCTTCCTCTAGAACCTCTTGCAACCAATTCTTGATCGCTTCAATCCTACACAAGTACTCATATCCAGGGGAACTCTTGGAGGTGCTGTTGCTGGGTGACGATAAGTACGGTTTAGTTGATGATGGCTCCGCTAACGGTGTCTTGAGCTGTTTGATTGGTGTTTTCGCAATCAGCGATTCTTTATAATTTCGACTTGTCCAACTTGAAGATTCTTCGCTTGAAAAATCGAGTTTGTGTTTACTTTCAACTGACGACTTTGGCGTCGACTTGAACGACGATACCGTAGCTGATGGTGAGTCAAACTTGGATTTCAACAAGTTGGTGATGTTGTTATTGATTGACAATGGTTGGTTCTGTTTGCTTGGTGTTATGTTCAATTGTCTAGCTAACTCGTCCAAATCACTGTTTTTGTACTTAGTTGGCGATACATTGTTATGCATGGAAAACCCGGTGTTATCCTTCTCTAGTGAGTTCAAGTATTGAGCCTTTATATCACCAATCGGCATCGTAACAAAAGAAAGATCACTGTGTAAAATTGTGTTTTCAAATTCGGATGTTAATTAGTTTTAAAATATTTTGTTATTATACTTCCGCATTAGGCTGCTTTGTAAACAAAAACTTTTGGTAGCGTGATTGATATTAACCACAAACAACAAAAGTTGGTTATGTTATGCGTAGATGAACATTGGAGGTGATCCAAGTATTACGGTGTTTGTATCGTCGATCTATGCATCTACTCTTGAGCTGTTAAAGAGAGTTTCCAGTTTTGAAAAGATAAAAAAACCGACAAGCTAGACTTTATAGTTAACCTTTATAATTTACAAACTTCTAAGCTTAACTGCTTCTGTTGATTGTGGACAAACCCATTAAATACTAATCTGTTAATCCGTTGTACTCGGGTGTTTTGTTTACAATGGGGAATTGGGTTTGTAATTTTTTGCAGTAATTTTGAAAAAAAAATCCAGCCAGGGAAAGTGAGCCTCAATCTAGAACTCAGATGAATACGATAAAAGTGATTATTCTAAACCAGTTCGTGTAGTTAGTTTTCATAACTGTAAATTCAAACAAATATGAATACCAAGGTGCGTGTATGTGTGGGGGGCTTGGGCCGCTTTGTAATGCAGAAAATCAGTACTAAAAAATATTTGTATATTATATCACTCTAATAGTCTACGTTTCAACTCAACCACATAATCATCCATTATACCCTCAATTTCATCCAATGTTCCCAATACAATGTTTAGCCCCGAGTTCGATGTTATAATATTGAATTGCAAATGACACAGAAATCCATTGTCTTGACTGAACCAAGCATTCTTGCAATTTATCTTACCGACATTTGAGCATTCAATGGTTGATCTATCGAAGGAGCCAATTTTGTTTCTCAATAAGTTGGTGATATTCACCAACTTCAACATCCCAACGAAATAAAATGGATGTTTTGTTTCTAAATCCCTATTTAGGACATTTGAAATATATGCTGTTACATCCTTGACGCTTGGGTCAACTACAATGTCGGAACAAGCAGCTCCTACCTGGTACAAATCTAGATCTTCATACCTGCGTCCATTCAATGGCACCGCGATAGTTATAGCCTTGTCGTTATGCTTGGTTCTGAAAGCCTCGACCGCATTGGCAAGAAAGAATGACGTGAATTTCGTCGATTTGGCCTTGCAAGCAAACAACATCTTGTTCAATTCATCATTTGTAAATTTGATAATGCGGAAATTAACCGGCTGCGCCACTGATATTGGAACTGTTTTGAAAGTATCTGGCTTCGACGTCAAGAAATGTTTTGCAAATTGCGTTAGTTTGAACAAAAGCGGTGGATTATACAAATCTGATACATCATCAATCGAGGGAGGCAACGATGTAATCTTTTTTGGATCGCTCAAGATGTTGACAAATTCACCGTCTTTCAAATATGACGCTAATTCATTGTGAAAGGCAACCCCACTGTTTCCGTCCAAGAAGGTATGATTGCAGCAAATGGTTATATTGTTCCCTGTAATGAATAATCTCCACAACGGTTTGTCGACATTAATATCGAAATACACTGAATTCAAAAACTTGAAATATTCAGCATCGATTGAATAGTCAGTATACTCAACCACATCATCAAATTTCAACTCAAATGGTCTAATCACGTAGTTCCTATAGTCGTCATTATCATGGTTATTCTTCATTGACGTTTTGTAAAAATTACAGGTTAAAATTGGATGCTTTTCGACAATAGTTTTCAAAGCTTGAGATAATTGATTCTTGGAAACACTAGAATACTCAACGGTGACGTTGAAATTCGAATAATATCTATTCTCAGCACGACATAGTTGATACCTTTCGTAAAAAGACGGTGATCTTAGATCCATTATGATAAGATTGTAGTGAAAAAAATAAAAATATACGAGGTCAGCTACCATATGTATTTTTTTTTTTTTTTTTGACTATTTACTGCTGATGATAGATTTCCTCCAAGATTTCAACTGTTTCATCATACTTGCCAAACTCTGTTTTCAAACTAGGTAGTACTTGTTTCGCCTTATTCAAATTCAGGAGGTAATTCTTGTACTTATTATTCAACTCGTCATAATTCAAATTTATAATCTCTAGTTCGTCTTCGTCATTATCTTTAATTTGATCAATTTCAGTTATAATGTCGGTTATTTCACTATCTACATTTTTTATTAAATTTTCATAAGCGGCGGTTGCTTCATCTGGTAACTTCTTCCTGAGCTTGGTCAACAGGATTATCTCTTGTTCATATTGGAATAGGATGTCTCGTAGTTGTTTATTCTTGTCAACATCAAATTCTTCGTAGCTTTCTACGTTTTGCAAGGAAAGCAAGTTTCTTATTGAGTCAGTGTTTGAATAATCTTCAATGACAACTGAATACGATAAGCTTTCAAACGTTGAGATTAAGAACTCCTCCAACAATATTGCGACTTTGTTCTTGAATGCATCATGGTTGTTATTCGTGGGTAGATGGATATTTAATTTATTGATTAGGCAGTTGAACAAGTCGTCAAATAGATACTTAAAGTCCAGACTGTTGAGTGTCAAATGATTCATATTTGTGTATGTGTATGTGGTAGTTGTGTTTACACTTTTTTGGGGCTAGATGTTTTTATCAGTGCGTGCAAACTGGTCCAAATATCACTGAAATTTAATTGCGAAGTAAATCTTGGATATATAATTTTCGATCAACAGATAATGTCGGATTCATTAGGTGATGAGTATTACCCTGGATTTGCACCATTTCTAGGCTTTGGAGGATGTGCTGCTGCAATGATATTGTCGTGCGCAGGTGCAGCTATTGGTACAGCCAAATCAGGCATAGGTATCGCAGGTATTGGTACCTTCAAGCCAGAGTTAATTATGAAATCATTGATACCGGTCGTCATGTCTGGTATATTGTCAGTTTACGGGCTAGTAGTCAGTGTTTTGATAGCTGGTGGGTTATCGCCAACCGAACGTTATTCATTGTTTAACGGGTTTATGCATTTATCTTGTGGTTTGGCTGTTGGATTCGCATGTTTAGCATCAGGTTATGCAATTGGAATAGTTGGCGACGAAGGTGTAAGACAGTTTATGCACCAACCAAGATTATTCGTTGGAATAGTGTTGATTTTGATTTTTGCAGAGGTTTTAGGATTGTATGGTATGATCATCGCCTTGATCTTGAATACAAAGGGAAGTGGTTAGTTTGAAAGAGGAGGACGCAAAAAAAAAAAATTGTATACTATTACTATATATCTATAGACTTGCTTCAATCAGTTTCCATTTTGTCATCATCTTGTTGTTGTTTACCAATTGTAACATTACCCGAGTCATCAATATACTGCGATTTATTTTCTTCGACATGTTGTACTGATCTCTCGCTATCCAAGAATAACATGTAAGCTCTCTTGATATCTTGCAATTCAACTTGATTGCTTCTCTTCTTCAAGGCAATCTGTTGTGACACAGCAATCAAATTCGATGCGTATCTCAAACTTGTTTCCTGGCCAATCTTGGTCAACAATGCTAATGCGTCACCAGTTAATTCAACTTCTTCTTCGTTGGATCTTATAGACAATATAGTTCTTATTTCATCACTTGTGTAATTGGTGGTATGGATTATAATTGATCGATCCAACAAATCCAATGGCAAGCCATGAGGAGATTTATAGTTTGTGCCCCTGGTTTTGGATATACCTCTGTTTGTGGCCATGATAACAATTGGAGAAAAATCATCTTCCAAAGCTCTGTTAATGAATGAAAAACATTCAATATCCAACATGTGAACTTCATCAATGAATAATACACCAGGTACGATTTCGGCTTTTCCTTCCTCTTTCCATTCGGCAACTTTTGTATTGATTTGGTCTCTGACTTCGGGTCTGATTTCACCAGTGTCACCACTGAATAATGCCAAAAATCCTTGTTGTCTTGAATTTATAACATCAATCTCATGCAATGACACGGTGTGCACTACTTCTTTTCTCTTTTGTAATTCACCTTCAGGACATTGAACAAACTTAGTCTCTGGTCCCATTGCATCGTAATCTCTTGCTCTGGTAAAAGATTTACCCAATTTGGTGATTTTACCACTTGCTTTATCGATTGATATGACATCTCCAGCCAACACTTTTTCCTTAGTCAAACCTTCAATCATCTTGTTACCCAACTCGTAAATGGTTTCCATATCAGTTGTCTTTATCGTCAATTTACCTTGCTTATGTCCACCAGTAATCGATCTGTCAATTTGAATTTCAACAACTTCCCCTTCAATAATCTCCGTCTCCTCTTTTATTCTGATCCCAATTGATTTTCTAAACGCTTGAATCAAAGCTTCGGTTTTTGACAACTCTAACGAGTAAATTTCAGATGCTGCAATGGCAGTGAATGGAACTTCAGAACCCAAACTTTGCGATAATCCCATAGCAATGGCAGTTTTACCAGTAGATGGTGGACCAGCAATTAGAACGGCTCTACCAGCGATCTTGCCCGCTTGAACCATTTTCAATATGACACCTGCTGCTTTTCTTGCCTTCAATTGACCAACCATGCCTTGAGCGTTTTCTTTTGGCTGTAAATTGTCATCCAAGCCCAAACCGGATATATGCGAGTGAACGGCTATCAAGGACAACCCACTAACGTCCTTGGTAGTTATTTTGGTAGTGATTGGCGCACTAGTGGTCGACATGTTTTGTGATGATATGAATGTTGATGGTGGGTGATGATTTTTTCAACTTATTTGATTTTTTTTTTCTCTTCTGTGGAAGACAAACAACAAAGGTATCTTCAGTAACTGAACCTTGTTTCGTTATGGAGTTTTTTCATCAAATGTATGCTGACTCTTTCTTCTTTCCAGACACATAGACAGTGGGTGATGCCAAGGACCAACACACTCAACGAAAACCACACCAAAAACGTAATCATATACACTTGAAAAGAGGACAACATGGCGAAGCAAGAAGGAGACATGGGGGAGAGGAAGAACCTGGGGTTAAGGTAAAACGTATAGGTAAAAGTAAAAGTAAAAGTATATATATATTGAGACTGAAACGTAGCACATCATTCACATCACACACTCAATTTCCAATTTCCAATTTCCAACATCCAACAGCTGCTACCTTTTTTTGGAACAGTTTTCCTGATGATTGTCAACTTCTTTGTCGGGGAAATACTTCCCACAATGATCGCAGGGGAACATCCAAGTTATTTCGGGCATAATTGGTGGTGAATTCCCTCCACATCTTACAATTTGCCTGCTATTTATACTAGCACCAGTGACGAAATTTGTAGCACAGAACAGAGTTAGTTGTCAAGGCAATAATATCATCTGCTATGACTTTATTGCAATGACGACCAGCTGTTGGATCAGAGGCAGAGAAAAAATAATACTTGTGTGTTGGGTAGGCTGTTGGTCAAAGTGTTGATGTTGATGTTGAAGTTATGATGTCATCTGACATTTTTCGTTGGAGTACAATACTCCGAATGTGAGTGTAGTCGATGTTAGGCATCATCATGACAGTAGTGTATCTGGTACCATTTTCACTGTTTTTGTAGTGCGACAATCTCTCCTTCCTTGGGTCGAGTCAGGTGGTACCATTATTTTTCCAAATATATATATATATAGATACAGCAACATCCAGTGCTAAGCTGATATTTCAACCATGATATCGATAGTAAATGGAACTTCTACTTTAGAGTTGGTTGCCAGCACTACACAATTGTTGGACGAAGCAATTAATTTTTACACCAGCACCCTTGGATTGTCATTGCACTCGAAAGCTGATGGAGTAACTTTTTTGTCCAACAAGAATGATAAATTGGTCATTGAGATCAAATTGGACCCAAAGTCAGGGCCTTCTTCATCGGAAATACAAGCCAAAAGACAACATTTCGAGTCGAATTTGAATATTGTCGACTGGAGATCAATCGATTCCTCCTATGTCATCAAGGTTGACAATTTGATAAACTTGATTGAAACTTTATTGAGCTCCAAGTATGTCTTGCAAATAACCCCAAATGAGTTGTATCCAAATGAAGTGTATGCATTAGATCCATTAGGGTACGTAATTGGTTTCACAGCAAGCTCGGAGCCATTGACCTTAATTCCTCCATTGCAGAAAGCTAAACAAAGAAATGGTGGAGGATTAAATACGGCAATTGCTGCTAAATCAGAATCGAAATTGAATCTCGCAGAATTCAAAAATAGCCCAGCCAGAAACATTGGTGTTATGACATCGGGTGGTGATGCTCCAGGTATGAATGCAGCTGTGAGAGCTGTTGTTAGAGCGGCAATTTTCAGAGGATGCAAAGCCTTTGCTATTAAAGAAGGATACGAAGGTTTAGTCAAAGGTGGACCCCAGTATATCAAGCAAATGAAGTGGCAGGATGTAAGAGGATATTTGTCTGAAGGTGGTACAAACATAGGTACCGCTAGATGCATGGAATTCAGAGAGAGATGGGGTAGATTGCAAGCATGTAAGAACTTGATCGAAGCTGGAATAGACGGCTTAATTGTCTGTGGTGGTGATGGTTCATTGACTGGTGCAGATTTGTTCAGAAGTGAATGGCCATCTCTCATCAAAGAGCTTAAAGATAAAAATGAAATCACCAATGAGGTGTATGAAAAGTATAAAAATTTGTACATTTGTGGTATGGTTGGATCAATTGATAACGACATGGCGACAACCGACTCGACAATTGGCTGTTATTCAGCTTTGGACAGAATATGTCGAGCCATTGATTATATTGATGCGACTGCAAATTCGCATAGTAGAGCTTTTATTGTTGAAGTTATGGGTAGACATTGTGGTTGGTTAGCTTTGATGGCTGGTATAGCCACGAGTGCCGATTACATCTTGATACCGGAAAAACCTTCGAGTTCAAAAGATTGGCAAGATCAAATGTGCAACATTGTTGAAAAACATCGTAAAAGCGGTAAAAGAAAAACTATTGTTATTGTTGCTGAAGGTGCAATAACATCAGATTTAAAACCTATTTCCAGTAAGAACGTTAAAGATGTCTTGGTTGAGAGATTAGGGTTGGACACAAGAATAACCACATTAGGACACGTACAAAGAGGTGGTACAGCCGTCGCGTTCGATAGAGCATTAGCTACCCTACAAGGTGTCGAAGCAGTCAAAGCTGTTTTAGAGTTAACTCCCGAAACCCCAAGTCCTTTAATTGCAATTGATGAAAACAAAATTGTCAGAAAGCCATTGGTTGAAGCGGTTAAAATTACAAAATCAGTCGCAAAGGCAATTGAAGAAAAAGATTTTGAAAAAGCAATGTCATTGAGAGATTCCGAGTTTAAAGAGCATTTATCGAATTTCATGGCGATGAATTCAGCATGCCATGATAAACCAGCATTGCCACAAGAGAAGCGAAAAAAAATAGCAATCATTAACATTGGTGCTCCAGCAGGTGGGATGAACTCGGCTGTGTATGCTATGGCCACATATTGTATGTCACAGGGTCATACCCCTTACGCAATACACAATGGGTTTGCAGGGTTAGCAAGACACGAGTCAATCAAATCGATCGAGTGGATTGACATTGAAGGCTGGAACTCAGTTGGTGGTTCAGATATCGGTACAAATAGACAAACACCAAATGAAACTGATATTGGCATGATTGCACATTATTTTGAAAAATACCAGTTTGATGGGTTGATTATTGTTGGTGGATTCGAAGCATTTGTGTCGTTGGATCAATTGGAAAAATCGAGAGCCATGTATCCAGCATTTAGAATTCCAATGATTTTGATCCCAGCTACAATCAGTAATAATGTTCCCGGGACGGAGTACTCGTTGGGTTCCGACACCTGTTTGAATTCATTAATGGAATACTGTGATATTGTTAAACAATCAGCATCAGCAACAAGAGGTAGAGCGTTTGTCATTGAGGTGCAAGGTGGTAATTCAGGCTACATAGCCACATATGCCTCGTTAATAAGTGGTGCTCAAGCATCGTATGTTCCCGAAGAAGGTATCCAACTCGAACAATTGACGATGGATATTAACCTGCTTCGAGAATCATTTGCAGTTGAACAAGGTATGACCAAGGCAGGAAAACTAATCATCAAGTCATCCAACGCGTCGAAAGTTTTAACGCCGCAAGTATTGGCCGACATCATCAACGAGGAGAGTAATATGGAGTTTGACACCAAAACAGCAGTGCCTGGGCACGTACAACAAGGTGGGTTGCCATCACCAATAGACAGGACAAGAGCGAATAGATTTGCAATCAAAGCTGTTCAGTTTATCGAAGATCATTGTGATGATTTGAAAGGGTATCGCTACGCCTTAGATTTCCCTCTTGATAATAAAGAGGTTGCAAACACAGCTGTTGTTTTGGGTGTCAAGTCATCTCACTTGAAATTCACTTCAATTAGACAATTGTACGATTTCGAGACTGAACTAGGCAGAAGAATGCCGAAAAAGGTGTCTTGGAGTGGTGTTAGAGATATCGCGGATCAATTGGTTGGTCGTACTAGACTCTCTGTAAATACGGTGTAAGGAAATAGAAAATCATGATTGTGTAAATAAAGTGTAGTGATGTAATAAATATGACTCTGTTTTGTAAGTCATGTTTTAGTAATTGAGAAGATTTCAGTTGCCGAACAAATGGAGCAACAAAAAATAAAAATAAATAAAAATAAATAAAAAAAAAAAAATGGGTTATTATTATGACCGATGAAAAATATACAAATCTCATTAATAATACAATTAAATGTGAGACGAACGAGCAATTGAAGCAGTTGCAAGATGAGTTGGCAGTACTACTGAATTCTGATTTAAACCGTGATGTTCCAGCTTATTTACAAAAAATCAACGATGAAAAGCTAAACAAGATTTATCGTATGATTGAGAGGAAACAAACCCAATTGAACTCCACAAAATTTAGATTTGAAGGGAGACCAACGCCTCCTGACACGCAAAAGAAAGCGAATCTAGTACCCAACACGAGCGACCCCCAGCAAAGGGTTTTGGAACAGCAGGAGTTGGAACTAGAGGAAAATTACACGTCATTAGTCAACTTGGACAGGTGTAAAGTCGGAATTAAAGCAAATGATGTCTATTTGAAAAATGCAAAGTCGTGCGTGTTTAAAATAACTGCTGTCGGGTCAACTATGGTATTGGGACTATCCAATTGTATTGTATACATTGAGAAAAGCCATCAGATTAGAATACACAATTGCATAAACTGTACTTTCATGGTAGAGAAGGTGGCTAACGATCAGGTTATAATTGAAAATTGCAACTCACTACGATTCAACAGTCAAGTAAACGTTGACGATTTCAGTTTCCCAACAAAGGAGTTGGTGAATCCAAACTACACTTGGATGGCTCAAGACAAAGCTGACAAAATTTCACGCTTGTTCAAAGATGAGTGGGAACAAATGAAATTGCCTGACTTGAAAGAAAGAAACAAAGACAGTATGAATGTATGGATGAATGTATGGATGAATGTAATGGACGAATGAACGAATGCATAAATGTTTAATAAATAAATAAATAAATAAACAAAAAAGTTAGTAAGTAAGTACATAATGGAATAGTTGAATACATGAAATAATGAGTAGTGAATGATGAATAATACATATTGAATAATGAATATTGAACAATGAATATTTAAAGTGAATAAATGAGAATAGGTGGGCTTGCATCTTAACAATGGAAAAAAAAAAACGTTGTAATATGCATGACGGATTGAGAAAAAATGCGCCTAACCCCACTCCACCCAACCAACCAGTAGCACCAACCGTTAGCACCATTGGGTAGCGTTGCGGCATCACTTGTTTTACACGAGGCGTGTTGGGTAGAATCGGAGTAGAAAAATACTGCCGAAACTTAGTGTTAGTTCGCACCAAAACAAAAAAAAAAAAATAACACTCCTACTTTGTGAAATAACTCCAACCCCACACTTGTATGGAATTTTTCGGCAAACTATATAAGACTTGGATTTCCCAAGATATGACGGGCCAAAACCCTCCATGTCAATCAAATTACCATCTATAACTGAATCGGATCCCATATTTGCTTCTGATGACAAGGACTACTTGTTTGAAAATTTAAATGACCTACCAGATGAAACCTTGTTCAATCATTTATTACCATTAGATGCCGATTTAGTGTCTAAAGCAATCAAAGTTCCAGGAACTGCTCAGCCTGGATTCTCTGAAATTTATAGAAACGTCGCTTTGCCAAACGGGTTGAAATACAAAATTACCAAAGATTTAGACACATTCCACAGACTTTTTGAAAATTGTCGCAAAAGATACAAAAATGAACCATGTTTAGCATACCATGTGTACGATTACGAAAATAAAACTCATTTGGAAAAATACAACAGAATCAGCTTTAAAACCGTACACGAAAGAAAGAACAATTTTGCTTCGGGTTTGTTCTTTTTATTGCAGCAAAACCCGTTTTTGAACATTGCATTGGAGAGTCACTACAAAATTAAACACCACGACAAAGAATATAAAAGTTACAACAAAGACAACTTGTCATTCATTGTCACCCTTTATTCAGGAAATAGACCAGAATGGATCATTTCCGACTTGGCCTGCTCATCGCATTCAGTCACTACGACTGCTTTATACGATACTTTAGGTGTCAACACATCCAACTATATCTTAGAAACTACTCAATCACCAGTTGTTGTGTGTTCCAAAGATAAAATACAGAAATTGATTGATTTAAAGAAATCTAATTTTAAACAATTGGAGAATTTCATCTTGATTGTTTCAATTGATCCATTGTTTGAAAAGGATTCACACTTGGTCGAACTTGCATCCGAGCAACACATCAAATTGTACGATTTCTCCCAAGTTGAAAGAGTGGGTGAGATCTTTCCTAAGGAATACACTGAGCCATCTCCCGAAACTGTCTACACCATCACATTCACTTCGGGTACCACTGGTGCCAATCCAAAGGGGGTTGTTTTGTTACATAAAACAGTTGTTGCCGCTATCACTTGTGATTTGGCAATGATTCCTCACCATAAAGGTCAAAAAGAGTTTGCATTTTTGCCGTTGGCACACATCTTTGAAAGACAGATGACAGTTAATACCATTACAATGGGTGGTTGCGTTGGTTTGCCGAGAATAGGCGGCACCCCATTAACTTTGTTCCAAGACCTTCGATTGTTCAAGCCAAACTTTTTTGCTTGTGTTCCAAGAATATTCTCAAGGATTGAACAGGCCATTAAATCAACCTGGCCACAATCTAAAGATCCTAACTTTGAGTTCACTGATGCCGTTGTCAAGAAGATCAGAGCCCAGTTTGGCTTTGACGAAATTGAAAGAAGTTTTAATGGTGGTGGTCCAATATCCCCTGAAACGGTAGTATTCCTTCAAAAGGCGTTCAATTTCACTTTTGGCTCCGGGTATGGCTCGAGTGAGTCTTTTGCAGGTATGATATTTGCCATTACAAATGATCAAGTTGGCTCCGATGGTCCTATTGGTCCAACTTGTGAAGCTAGAATCAGGGAATTGCCAGAAATGAACTACAAATTGGATCAAGAAGATGGTGACAAGGGTGAATTGCAATTGAGAGGTTATCAAATGTTTACTCACTACTACAAAAATCCAAAAGAGACAGCCAAATCAGTCGACAAAGACGGATGGTTCTCCACTGGTGATGTTGTACATTTTTCAAAGAATGGTACTTTTAAAATCATTGATCGTGTCAAGAACTTTTACAAATTATCTCAAGGTGAATACGTTACACCTGAAAAGATTGAGAATTTGTATCTTACCACAAACCCAATCGTAACTCAAATATTTGCCCATGGAGACTTTACCCAATCGTACTTGGTTGGTATTGTTGGTGTTGATCCAAATCACATCAAAAAGTATGTTAAATCGTTGGGTGTGGCAAAAGTCGACCAACTCGATTCAATTGACGATATATTGCAGCTCATAAATAGTAGAGAAGTCAAAACTCGTATTTTGTTGGATTTCAATGATAAATTGGGTAACAAGTTGAATGGGTTTGAAAAAATACAGAATGTCTATTTCGAAGTTGAACCATTGACTTTGGAAAGAAATGTTGTAACACCAACCTCGAAATTGAAGAGACCAATTGCAAGGGAATTCTTCAAGAAATACATTGATGCGATGTATAAAGAAGGTTCGATTATTAAAGATTTGAAATTATGAGCCTCTGGTAGATAGGATTCATGAAATGTACATTATTATCTGGTAAAAGTGCTCTCTGAACCTAGACAATTGAGGACGGATTTGGATCTTTGTCTAAATTAGACCTTTTCATTCTTTTGTACTTTTTCCGCGGTTTTCTCCGCCTCAAGCATAATTTGCAACACTTCAAACAATGGCATGTTTTTTTAAATTTTAATATACTAGGTAAGCATTCAAGAGGACTTGGTAAATTTTAGCGTTAGTCTAAGAACGAAATGTTCCAACTTTGTCTGGCATAGAAGGGGAGGAAAATGGACTAACCAACCATCTTCACCATTTGCAGATTGTTGAATAATAGCTTCTTCGGTATTACATTCGTACTGATTTGCGCAATACTCCCAATCACCTACATTTTACTTGTGCCGTTATTGTCACTTTGATTGTTCTAGAATATGTAACCATGCTTACGAATGTTTGAAATGGTGACCCTTTTTTTCAACCTAGTCGGGATGTATAATTGATGCGGATAGCTCACTAATCACTCATAGTTCTTAAAATTGAACCAGAAGGATACGTAAGAGCAAGAATCTTATATCTTTTTACCTTAGAAAATCAATTAGTCGCTTCGATATGTAAGCGATTTTGTGCGAGAAGTAAAAAGCGGATACATACATGTTTCAGGTCTCCACACTTTATATGGAGTTCCACTCAAAAACAGCAATAGCATTCAATGAGCAAATCTTGGGGAAGAACTATAATTAAAATTTTGTGCAACTTTCCAAGACTACTCATTAACTACTTTTTCACTTCATTTGACGATAATTTTTATCTCACAGATATCTATCCAATGGACCTGACATAAATAACTGACAACTGATGCTGCAGGCGAACAACACACTCGTGGTATTGCCCACCGATAACTACATTTTGGGTCTAAGGTGAAGTTTCAGTTGACGATATCAGTGATCAAATTACCCGATTTAGAAGTTCACTTATTAATAACACCAAGAGAAAATTTTGTAGCTGCTCAACAGAATATTTCGAGCCTATATACATATATATATTGAAACAATTTCCATCGACTCAACTTATACATCGTTGTTTGTTTTGGGGTTCGAGTTTTTAAAGTTATGGTGAAATCTGACTATAAGTTCATGTGTTACTATTGTGGTAAAGAATACTATTCATCTAAAGAAATCCAACAGCACTTGAAAAGATGTGATAAATAAAGTTTTTGAATATACGTTGAAAAAAGTACATACCCCGAGTTATCAGTATTATGCTCAACATAAATTAACTCCAAATTGACCTACTTTTTGTTTTCTTTTTTATTTTTTTTTGCTTTTTTTGCATCAATTGGTTTTTATTATGGGTGACGATATCAAATTTACTTGTTTTTGTTGCGGAGACAAATTTGTCTCATCCAAGGACTTGAAAGTACACGTAGACAACCAGCATTGTGAATAGCATATATATATATATAGTTGCAACAATGTATAATAGTTTTGAAGTATACCAATTTTACAATGGATATAATTTACGAAACAGTCGAAACTACAGTCCAGGAATACAGGAGAAATGTGAAAATTCCATAAACTCGTTGGATTAAGCTATCACTGGTCAAGATGATGGTGCAGAGAGAGGAGAAATCGCTGGACCCATGTCTGCATTGTATGTCCTGTATTCAACTAAATAACTTTTTCAATTTCGAGCGTTTCGATTTGGTCTCGGGCTTTCCACTCATGTCCGAAGATGACGGAGATGTTGGCTGTGGTGGTAGTGGTAAATTTTGTCTTTTTTGGTAATGGCTCTTCAGTTTTGTATCATTTTTATGTATTTCTTGATACATTTTCTGGTGTTGCAAAACTTGTTGATCAAACTGCTGTTGCTGAGTAGACACAGTGCTTCTTTGTCCGTTGTTTTGCTGTGGGATTATAGTTTTATTTTCATACAAATATAATGGAACCTCTTTTTCTTCATACAATTGTTTAGATAAATTCAAATCTAGGTCATGTAAGGATTTATTCTGTCCAATCGATTGCAAACCTATCAAAAAGTCCCTTGGTTTTAAAATAGACTCAGACCCAATATATATCTCTTTATTCAATGCGCTTGATAATTCGTAAACCGATCTGATTTCGTTATATGTGATTCCACCAGCTACAAACGTGAAAATACGCTGTTTTTGTTTTGAATTCAAAGAACCACCCGAGTTTCTCGAATTTGATGCCCACGAGGCCTTGATTCGTGAGTTTCGAAGTGAGCCATTTGATTGCAACTCTTTACTTATCCTCGAGTTATTCTGTGGCAAATCTTCATCCAATGGCTGGTCTCGATTGTAAGGAAATTCTTCACGATCTAATGAATACTTTGCACAATTTTGCACTATGCGCTTGATCCCCGGTGTGAACCGAGATGTATTGTAGGTACCTTCGTTATTGATCAGGTGATACATTGTTTTTTCAAAAGGTTTATCCTTTGTTGAGTCTTTGAACAACTGAAAACCCAACTTGTCAACATTACTAAAACATCGCTCAACTAACCCGGTGATATACTTGTCATTGACGCCAATGAACTTGATAAGCTTCTCAAAGTCCTTTTTGATTAAACCTCCACGATAAAAGGTGTATATCAAGATCAATCTCATCTTATCGTTTATATGCAAGTCGTCCCTTGCCAATAATACGATCAAGTCATCATGCAAATGTTTATTTCGTTCGCCTTCAAAAGTTATACCTTCGGCACAACAAGTTTGTTCGAAATCAGCGGCAAACTCGGCCAACTTTCTTGTAGAGTTGATATCCAAACACTTATCAATTAATGACTTGTGTTGCGTCAACTGTCTTCTTTCTTCGTCAAATCCTTTCAAATGAGCAACAATATACATCAAGTCACTCGATGTACTAGCCTTGGATCGATCAATCATCAATGGATTGTTTTCAATCAACTTGCTAATTTTATTATGGATCAACTCCGACGCCTCGATAATGTGCAAGTGTCTAAGATTGATCCAATCCTCATCGTCTTCATTCTCCAATTTCGCTTCGACATCATTGAACTCCCCTTTCTCATTCTCAGATTGATATTTGTAAACCCCTTCACGCTCCAAACTCTCAACTATGTCCATTGCCATTGCCTGATAACTAAACTCATGCAATAATGGGGCGTACAAGTCTAGTGTACGATCACAAATTAGCAAGATTGCACGTTGCTTGCTCGACAGCAATTGCGGAGAGTAATTTTCGTTATTTCGGTAGTATTCGTCTAACTGGTTCTGAAACTCTTCGGCAATTAGTCTTGGCAATGTCCTTGCATCGTAGTCACCTTGAGTTGGCGAGTAGTACCTAATCAATGGATACTCATCCATCATAATGATCAAATCCAATAAACTTTTTGCATTCTTGCGCACTTGAGCTAGAACTAGATCGACACAGTTGACATTATAATATATCGGCATGGAATTAGGGGTCTTGTTGTCGACAAGAAACACTCTTGTTTCCACGGGGAAGAAATTTGCATTGATGAATTCGATTGAACCATTGAAATACTTTTGAACCTTTGGCTGGTTTTTAAACTTTGTCTCGTAAAACTGATCCAACCTGCCTTGTTGTAAATTAAGGTCCGAAAACAAGCTCAAACCACCTTTGTACCTATTTGCATGAACATCACTCAAGATACACTTCAAGTTATAGACCGACAAGTCACATAAATATATCGCAAACATAAATTGGCCCTGTTTTCTGTTGGCATCTATCTTCTCAATCGAGGTCACAATCCTTAGTAATTGTTCCTTTGTGAATAGATTGTAGATTATAGTTTCCCAGTTGTCATCGATGATCAAATTATATAACGAGCCGGGTGTCTGTATTCTCTTCAAGGTCGAATAGATATATTCGTGTTGGATGTTCAACAACGAGTTTGAATCTTTATTCTTTGCCATTATTAAAAGTTTAATAAATATTTCCCAAAGTGGAGTTGAAATTTTCCAAAATATCAATTTTTCTTCCAGCCTAAAAATAGTCAACAACAACAACATAAGCTAAACAAATGGTATGGTTTCTCGTGAAAGTATAACTGATGATGAAGAGTTGCATCATATCCACCATCACAGCAGCCACACCCCAGTAAGCACATCTGAATTTACAATTGAGGAAGACCGACTGGAAGAAGAGGGTGCAGAATCAAAACTATACAAGAATCAAACTATTGAAGCATTGGTTTATATACTTGGCTGGTACACGTTTTCATTATCGATATCTATTTACAATAAGTGGATGTTTGGTCCAGGGCTAGACTTTAAATTCCCAATACTAATAACAAGTTTCCATCAATTTTGCTTAAGTTTATTGAGTTTAGTGTTGCTATACAACAACTTGAGCTTGAGACCAAACCATTTATACCAAGGATACAACTTAAAACTGTTTCTAACCAGTTTCTACTTAATTGAATGGAAAGTGTATTTGTATCAAATCATCCCGTGCTCGTTAACTTCAGCTGGAGATATATCGCTTAGTAACATCTCGATATCGTTGATATCACTAAGTCTTTACACAATGTTGAAGACTTCAAGTTTGATATTCGTTTTGATATTTGGATTGTTCTTCAAGCTCGAGAAGTTCAATTGGAAATTGATTATGATAGTGTTGATCATGACTTTGAGTGTGATTATGATGACTGACAAACCCAGTGAAAACAGCCAGGACTACTCGATAGTGGGGATATTCACAGTGTTGGCGGCAAGTGTATTGAGTGGGTTACGCTGGTCATTTACTCAAATTTTGCTAAAATCAAACCAGTACACCTCAAATTCAATAGTCACTATATTTTATATATCCCCGTTCATGTGTGTTGTATTATTCATACTCGGGTTGTTTACTGAGAAATGGTCCTTATTCATAGCCCACCCTATTTGGACAGACAAAGGGGTATTGACAACTATAGTTTTGCTAATAATTCCAGGCATCTTGGCGTTTATGATGACACTATGTGAATTCAAATTGCTCTCGGTTTCAAAAGTGATCACATTGTCGGTGGCTGGGATCTTCAAGGAACTTTTGACTATCGTTTTGAGCTCGTTTATCTTTGGCGATAAGCTAAGTTTTATAAATATAATTGGTTTAACAATCACATTTCTCGATATTTTATGGTACAATTACTATAGATATCAACAACAAAATGAGAAGTCAAACAAGGGGTTTGTATAATTATAGACTAATAATTGATATCAAAAATAGACCACTCAAGCTAATCAATAACAATGTTACTCTAATTTCAAAATTCAAAATTGCAACTTTTTCTAGTTTTGCACTCGATGACATTCCCGACGAGGATGATGATGATGACGATGACGATGACGAATTTTCTGATGAGGCAGACCCCGTGTATCCACTCACGTATATTGAACCGCTCTTCACGATAGCACCACTTAGTCTAGCTGGAATATCGAAAATAATGTTCTCTCCGGTTGCTTGACTGATACTGGAATAACTCAAAGTTACATCAGCGTTTCTATAAGTGTTTGGGGTTGCGAATGGAATCGAGCCACTTTTAATGTACCCGATGGAATTTGACCCATTCAACATTGGTTCAGGGTTTGAAAAATTCAACTTTGAAGTTGCGACGGGGGATTGTAATTTTGGCTTTATAAAGTTATTTGACTGGGCCATTGCAACTTGTCCGCCATCGTTATCAACAACCAAATAAATGTGTCTGAGAAACGTTAGTCCCAAAACGTTTAGTCCGTCCCCTATTGTTGGTATTACCGTCAAATAACATGCTTTATGACCGTTTTCAAAATTTAAAACTTGTCCTTGATACAACGCATCAATGATAAATTCATTCATTGGTACTTTTATTGTAAAATTGTTAATTTGAAAGTTTACAGTTGCATCAACGTCCTCCAACGTATCGCATTGAACTAACCATTTGTTCAATTGCTGACTATAGTAAGCATTGGTTTGGATCGCCAAATTGACAATGATATCGGTCTGTAAATACGAATAAATTGATCTCGAGTTCAATAACACCGGTAAACCACCTCCTCTCGAACGAATCGAAACTGTTTGTCCAGTGCCCAAATTCTCAACTAGAATATCGTCCAATGATACAATTGGTAGAGATAATTGTATCAATTCTTGATTAGAATCTTGTTGAGAAGCCGGGAATCTAACTCCTCGGTGAGGTATCATTGGAAATGAATATAGATCCCCAAGGTACAATTTCTTGTTTACAACACCAGGGATCAACTGACACAACGCGTCAGATGAGTCGCTAGAGTTACTGAACCACAATGAGTAACCAGGCGACTTTATAATCCCACGATCAACTAATGCATACAAAAACCCTCGCCGGTTGGGCGTGCCGGCTAATCCCAACCCTCCGGCATACATGTTTGTATCGTTAGCATCGACAAATGAATAATTCGACAAGGATAGCTCTAAACCGTTGGTAAGATTGAGGTTAAGTGTATCGGTGACCCAATTCCCAGTTGCGAATAGTTGATTTATGTATGGAATAACTCTGAAATCGCCATTAGATATCGACAAGTCACGCGGTGGCGGCATTTCTGTGGTTAAACTTGTGTACACCCCGTATTTGTCGCAATCGTTAGTGTATTCACTGGCGGTGGTGATATTTGCCGGTAAACTCGTTGTCTGTGTCAACGTTTGTTCCTGGGACAGCAACCAGGAGCTGATGGACTTACAGTCGACAAACTTCTCGTTGTTCATAACCCAAATGTCAGGTTGGATTATATCTAATCTCAATTCTAAGTTTTGACTCATAGTCAGTGGTCCAAATCCAAATTTACAATTGTAGTAATCGTCCATGGATGGGATCGTGAACTGAAGTTTGAAAATTTGCTGATCAATCGAATTCTCAACCGTCATCGAGCTTGCAATCGAGAACAGGGACGTATGTCTCGACTTGGTCTGTGGTGGTGGTGTTGCAGCTTGTGTTGTCGTTCGTGCAAATGTCCAACGTATTATACCATCGTTCGAAGTAGTGGTGGCCGTTTGTCTCCTAGTGGCCGTACTGTCTGAATCCGATGAAGAAGTGCTTGCAACTATACTATCCTCATGGGCTGTGTCGTCGGATATACTGGCTGAAATGGCTGATGGAGTCGATTCAAGCTGCCCTTGAGTCGTTGATGCATCCTCTGCAAGTGACCCTTGCAGTAAACATAGTAGTAGTAGTAATAGTAGCAGTAGTATTGGATGTATTCGTAAACGCTTCTGTAGTCTAATCATTTCATTTATTAACAATATCCTCAATTGTAGGCTTAATTTTGTTATGTTACACTTTTGGAAAAATTATATATTCATCCGCTACCTAAAAAATGATCTGCAAATTTTAAACCCATCAAGCAGTTAGATCAATGAAACAGTTGATATATGACATGTGACATGTAAGCTGGAAAGAGACAAACATGAAATTTATTAGCGGTTGTGTATCGCCTCGGAGAAACAGTTACATCGTATCTTAGAGTCTACCTATTGGATCATAAAACTTTGTCTATTTCTTCAATAAAAGAGTTGCTACAATTGAGACATTTGTTGTGAGCAAAGCTATATCCATCTCCACTTGAATCCAGTTTTAGCTTTGATATCTATTGAAGCATTTGTTTCTACCGAGCTGTTGGTTTCAAAATTGTATTTCAACCGATAGATCGATGTATAATGCAATCCCGCTATAATTTACTGCTTCAAATACAAACTTAACCATCTACTCACTCGCTAATGGTGCATCATGGCTACTGAATCAAAACAGGAAACAAGTCTTTACTCATGACACATCATGTGGATCACCCGATGTATATCTTAATTTACATTGTTCAAAACCATAGGGCCAATCTGTAGGAAAAATATTAAACCGATAGTCAAGGCACCAAGCTTACCCTCGTTAAACAATCACCATATTAAGACTTGCACTTTCAAATTTAACTCCGATCATTGTACCCTTGCCATTATCAACCCATCTCATGGTTAATCAGGTCCTAAACACCAAGCGGTTATATTTATAGTTTCAAGTCCATGGATTTCACATTCTATTCTATTGACACTTGCTTATCGGTAATTTTGTTCAACTCCAAATCAACAATAACTTTATTGCTGTTATTCTTTTTGAAATAACTCGAAATTCGATTGATATTCACTAGGCAGTCTTTCACATCATTAAACGAGTTTAACGAATAATTCAAATGTACTAGTAACTTAATGTGTAGCTCATTATTCTTCATTGGTTTGGACCCCGTACTCCTTACAAACAACTCATTCATTATATTATCAATTAATTCATTTTCAAAAAATTCTATTATTTGGTTGAAATTGAAAATTGTGATGTTGATCTGGTAACTTGTGAATTTGTTTATGTAGTCTTTCATCTTGAAATAGTTTGTAATCGGATATCCCTTGATATCATTTGATTCACACGTCTTTAGTATAAACTTACAATTTTTAACAATGTAGTTTGTCGTTGATGAGTAGCACTTGGGTAGCTGTTGTAAAGACTTGATACTGGCTGCATCCAAATATTTGTAAATCTCTAGTAGTATTTCATCTGGTAGATCCAACAACGAAACCATGTAGAGGGAGATAGATACACACACAGTGTAGATCTTTTTGATTATACAAAGAGTCGTGTTGCTCTGTATACGATTACATAATCACTCCTAAAAAACCATCAACAATTTTTTTCCAAGCGTAAACTCAAAAAAAAAAAATATATCAATCAAGCATATACACAATCCCACTATGGTATGTCTAAGTCGGATTTCAATCAGCGTCAGAAACTTGTGATACTAACTTCAGCGATTTAGCTTCCTTTGTATTTATTGACAGCAGCCAAGAACAAGCCGGTGTTGGTGGAATTGAAGACAGGTGAGACTTACAATGGCAATTTGGTCAATTGCGACTCATGGATGAACTTAACATTGTCGGAGGTGATACAGACAAGCGCAGGTGGAGACAAGTTTGAAAAGATACCCTTCATCTACATCAGAGGTATACATGTCAAATATTTGAGGATCCCAGATGAAATCATGACATACGCAAAAGAACAAAGTATCATAAACATGGAACAACGAAACAGAAACCAAAAAAACAGAAGGACAGGAGGAAATGATAGTAGAGGTGGCTATCATCACAGAGGTAACAACAATAACAGTAATAGCAACAGACGAGGTGGCGGCGGCGGCGGTAATTACAAGAGGTAGTAGTAGTAGTAGTAGAAGTCAAAAATGCTGCGAACTAGCCAAAAAGTGTATCAGTATTTTATGGTTGAAACGATTAAACTTTTTTTTGAATATTTTTTTTTTTTTATTTTTTTTGACTCCAACAGGATGAGTGAAAAGGGAGCAACAACAAGAATGAAATTGTCTTTGTTTCAATGTAAAGTGTATTGAAATCATATCAATAATATCTATCAACATCTGCATCATCTTTGATATTTGGTTTTGTTATGTCGGCTGCAAAACATGGCTCTTTTTCTACTGGTTTTCCTTTTTTTTTTTCTTTGGGATTCTTGTGTTATACCAAATCTTCATCAAGTAATGTATCCATCTAATTCTCAAAGTCACGTAAACCAATTAGCGTTTACCAAGTATAAATTGTTACCTTCCAAACCTATAACTCGGGGTCGATTCAAAGGTTACAATGACGTTAGGCGATTCCAATGTATATATTCAAATTGTAATTTGAATTTCAATGAGAATCAGTCATGTAAGTATTGTCAAAATTTGCCATACTTCTCATCACCATTGAGAACTCATAGCAATACAATCAACTCCATGCCTGACGATTTCAACTCAAAAACATATGTGAATTTTGATTGCGTTCTATCGTCAAAGGGTAGTAGTAGTAGTTTTATAAAACGAAGATCGGTTTCAGGCAATGAAGTTATCAAAAATGATTCGTTTCTATACTCGTCATGGCACAAGAAAGAAGACTTTAGCAACAAAATTTGTGACTTCTTTGACAATCTAGAAATTTCATCACAAATCAAAAACAAGTTGAAACAAGGTAAAAAGTTCAAGAAATTTAGATCAATTTCAGTGCCAGCAAAGTTGTATGAATGATATCAAATTCAAATTTTCCAACTTTTCAAATCTGACCTAAATTTATATTCATTTATTAGGCCATTTAATTCACGATAGTTTTCGCTTTCTTGTTCTAAATATTCAGGCACAAGCTTCTTTTCATAGTAATCTCTCAAGCCAATATTGTAACCGTATTTATTACCTTCGTTCTTGAAAATGTCATCAATGCATTGGTTAGGAGAGTACTCCAATAACGGATATAAGTCAGGATCCCAGTTACTTTCAAGAATCTTACAATACAACAGTGACAAAATTGGATCCATTATAATTTGCTGGTTTTCGCTTTGTTGTTGGACTTGCTGCTCTGGTTGCTTGTGTGCTGAGAAATGACTTGATTTGATATGCGGTATCAAATGTTGGAATATTGAAGTATCCTCAGTACTAGTTAATCTCTTTTCAACCGACGAAAGTTTGGAAGACTCGGATGATTCATTTGAACTTACGGCGTGCAAAGGATGCTGTTTAGGATCCTTCGATTCCGCATACTCTGGTGCTTGCGATGGTTGACTAGGATTTCCATTAAAAGTTCCGTTTTCCCCAAAAACATTGTTGATACCGTTGAAAACATGTTTTCTTTCAAATTGGGGCACATTAAACGTATTCTTCTTGTGTCCGTTTTTACTCAAATCAAGGTTAGTTTTTGTTGTTGTAGTTGAACTAGTACTCGAGTTATTATCTTGTATTTGCAATTGTGTATGGAAATCAACATTGTTGGGTAACTCATTCAAACCAATTGTTAAACTTAAAATACTATTCACTTTTGACTCACTCAACAAGTACTTTGTAGTTACTGACTCGTCAAAGTTCAAATATTGAGATAAATTAATGTCTATTTTTCCTAATTCAATTGTATGTTGATCCTTTGTATGAATTGGAACATTATGATGATGATGTGTCTCATCGCCATTTGTGACGTAATACACCTTGATCAATAAATACTTATTTGATATCAAATTCTTCTTCTTCTCTAAGCCAAATTTTAAATTGCATGATAATGAGTAATTAAAATTACACTTGAAATTATGCAATTTTTTTGAGCTTGTTGTTGCTGATATACTTCCAGAAACACTGGAAGATTCTTTGGTTGATGATAAGGTATGATTAGTATCCCCACCATGGTTGTGGTTCTTGTTCAAGTTCAACGAGGTTAAAGTATCGTCAAATTTATTGAGGAATGATTTATTCAACTTGGGTTCTTTTGTTGAGTTGATTGCTGCCGAATGCAAATTTCTACGTTTACCGTCTTTGATTTGTAATTCAATAAAACATGAACCGTTGATTTGGGGAACGTTGGTTAAGTCATTGATCGTTAAATTGAACGCAAATTTAGGTTTATCTGATGCAAACATTTACTTGATGATTTGTTTCTTGATGATGATATCTTGATGATGATGAAGACAGCAGCAAGATTTATTTTTTTTTGCTGTTGTATATTGATGTTTGGGTTCACTCAATTTACGATTTTAAAACCTTATCGTGAGATACGACAATTTAGCCGAACTTTCCTTTCATGGTAGTCCTGAAATGGTTATTTGTACTTTTTATTGTTGTTCAAGTGGTATTTGGATGAAATACTAGCACGTTGCAGCTTCTTAATTAGATGGTGTTGAATGTTCCATAACTTCAGTTTAGTAGACTCAACTCTTGCGAATAACGTATAAGCCATCGGAGTTTGCAGGCAAGCAATTTCTAGCTTATACGATCATCGTGGTTGAGTAAAGATCGCTTCTCTAAACCGAACGTTTGTTCTCAAAGTTTATTGATTGGAAGCTTTTCTATCATTTGATGTATCGATAGTTGCTCGGAATTTGGAATCAATAAATGTCAAAGGTTCACCAAACGTGACATCGGTCCTTCGAAACAGCGTTTGGGTTAGTAGTTGTTTCAATGACATGACACAAGGTGATTGATAAAATGCATCTAGTACCAAGATAAGGTATAGTTGAAATTTTTTACCTTGTTTGAGTGTGTAAAAATCTAGGAAAGTTGGAAAGTTGGGTGCAAAAGCGATTTCTCAATCCAGATTGCGCTGGAAATATTCTCCTGTTGTAGATTAGTTGTTCAGTGTTTTAATAATCTAAAACAGGAAACTGATTTTTAAGTAATAATGGAAGATAGTTTCGAGAATAAAATGATTTTTCACAAAAATACCGTTTTTATAGTTTGAGATTTATTTGTTATGTTCCTATGGACTTTGGAGAAAAAAATTGCTGCAAAAGTTTTAACTTAAACGTCTAGAAGTCATTTTGGCTATCACAATAGATTGGAACTCAACAGATACATGCCATGTTAAGAGACAACATTTATTCAACTTGTTGCTGATAGACACAACGCAATAAATTTTAAAATGCTACGTGTTTCCCCACGTTTTTCTTGACACTAGCTTAATAAACCGTTGATGCAGTTCTAATTTAGTCTTCACATTGCATAACTTAATTACTAAATCGATCATCGGGGATATAAGGTATTGTTTCACGCGACACGTATAGTACGTAAAAAAAATTCAAGTAACTATATTTCTCGGGGTTTACATCACTATATATTCGAAACAAATCTATTTTCTATTTTAATCCTGGTTGTTTGACGCACTGTGTTTGGTATTGTTCATGACGCAGTATAAGTTTTTTTTTAGTGTTGATTGTTGCACCCAAGTTTCAGCCTTGCCATACTTTCAGGCAATACAGTATATAGTTAAAATGCAACTATTCAATTTACTTTCGTGTACTCTTGATGTCGTTGGAATAACAACTGTACCTTTATTAAATATTTTAAGAAAGTAGTTTCCCACTGAAAGTATGAAAACTGTTGAAGCAATTTAACCAGATTGGGAATATTTTATTATGTAAGTGTGCATTAATTTTAGAGTGAGAACTCTACACGTCCTTTTTTTTAACGTTTTTTTATTTTTATTTTTTTTTTTTTATTTATTTATTTATCAACTTTTGATTAATACCACGAGACATTCCAACCATTTTCATAATATATGTCAATGCCTCCTCCAGCCGTGTTGGAAGTTGCTCCATCTTTTCCATCAAAACAGTTAGATAACTTCACATCAACACAACAACAGCAACCATCACAGCAACATGAATCAAACGATTTGCAGTTTAAACTTAACAAGTTATCATTAAATTATTTACCATCAGACATTAAAAAGTACGCATTTGTGTGTTTATTCTTGAGTCGTATTCTAAATTTATCAGATCCAAACCTAATACTCCAAAAAGATAAATCAAACTTTGAGTATAAAAGTGAACTAAATTTCGAAATTTTAAAGAATATCAATTTACCAAATGATATCTGGTTGAAAGATGACATCAAGTTGAAAGACGGCAAGATTAAAACAACAATGTTGAATGAAATTAATGGCATGATTGAACAAGAGTTGAAGGATATCAATGATCAATCGACATTTGAAGAAATTACCCTCAATTATTACTCAAAGTTGTTGGTTGCTTACAAGTTTTACGAGTTGCCAATACCTTCGAAACAACAAACCAACTTACCTATATCTCCATCGAAAAAGTTTATGACTCTACGAGAAGAAGAATCACACGAGACAAGCAGCACACCACCACCACCGCCACCACCTGATTTTAATTTTGGATACTTGGAAAAGCCAGTGTATCGTACCCACTCGAATAAATCAATCGATTCAACTAAAAGCAATGGCAAACGTTCGAGTAATGGGTCAAGTTTAACTACAAAGAAAAGATTTTCGTCTTTTTTGAATGGTGGAAACAACAACAACAACAACAACAACAACAACAACAGTGGCACACCGATTGAACAAACTATATCAGTACCCTCAAGTCCTAATTCGCCACCTCAGCCATCTTTCCAACAACCACAATCTCAAGCATCACCAACCAAGACTTTTGATTACAATGGTGGAATAAACTCGATTCTACTGAAATCAAGAATATACAATAAGTTGAAGAAAAATCGTGAATCATCATCATCTATAAATTCACAATTATCATCTCAGTCAAGCAATAGCAATAGAAATAGTGTTTCGACAACAAATACTACTACAACTACATTAGGATCCAAACGAAGGTCAAATTATAATAATTCGGGCGCTAGTTCCTTTATATCTTCAACATCAACATTTATCCCACAAGACGAAACATTATTACAAGAACAACGTATAGAAAATTCAAAAGAAAAATACGAGTACTACCTACAGTTGCATAAGTTGAATAACTTAAGTCAGCAGATGATCCACATTATACAAAACTCACACAATTTAAATGAGAAACTATATAAATTTCTTGAATTTATAAAGAAAAAAGTGCTTAGATTCATAATAATAGATGTAATGACAATGATTTTGAGTTATGGACAGGTGGAATGTTTACAAATATAATATAATATACATTATTTGCAAGTACTTAACATTTGAGATATAACAGATAGTAACTGGTCGTTTTCGCAAGCAGCAGCAACTCTTTCTTTGTCATTTAACTGTTTATTAACTTGGTTTTCTGACTGATGCGTGCCTTCTTTGATCAAAATCTTTATTCTAAATCTGGCTGGCAAGCTTCTCTGCAACCGCACTCTGATACCTAAACCGATCAAAGTAGCCAAAGAGCAATGTGTAATAGTTGGCGTTATTTTAATCAAAACCTGGGTTAGCAAACCATGTTTTGATAACTCGATATCGGGTAGATTCACAACAGCAAGTTGTGCCAAAGTCAAGGGATGTTCGGGATCTGATATGGATGATATTAGATCAAAAATCTCTTGCTCGTCGATATCCTCCACCTCATCTTCAGAAGAACTGATGTCATCTTCTATTTCGGGTGACTCGTCGGTTATCAAAGATAATGACGTGACTTTGAGCTCCAACTGTTTGTTCAAGTCTTTTTTATCAGTAGTATCAACATCTAGTCTAGTAGGTAAGTTAGATACGTCTATGATTGTAGGGTTTGCGTTGATGGGATCACTCATGATGACAAAATATCTCTGGCTCTTTTTTCTTTTTTTGTTATTTTTTCTTTGTTCTACTTTTGCATCAATTTGATCAATGGAAAATTACAATCAATTGTATGTTCAACAATTGAACCCATTGGTCAAGATTCACATTGGTGATTCGAAAGTGGATCAGGAAATAGTCGACAAGTTGATATCAAATTTTAATAATTACAACGTCAAGGGTAAAATATGGGACAACTCAATCATCAAGAATCGATTATCATCAAACAAATTTATAATTAATTATTCAATAAAAGAAGAGTTGCAACTACCTAGACGCACCAGTTCAGCTAATACACATTCTCAACTATCACCATTTAACGAAAAATCCACCATTTTCCCAAACGGGATTTTGAGTTTTGAATGGTTTGAGAAGTATACTTCAATATACCCGTTTCAACTCATTTATATCATAAGTTACGAATCAATCGACATAAACAGTATTAAACAATTAAAGTTGAAACTAAACGAAATCAACTGTAAGTTGACTTTGATCTTGGTATCGGACGAATTACCAAAGGAAACAAACTTGAATAATTTAAGGATCGAATTGGATTTACCAAAGTTAACAGGGTTCATCTTTTTATTGAATAAAAGCGACACTATCGATAGAGATATCGAAGTGTTAGTATCGTCCTTATTATCAAATTTAAAAACAAATGCAATTGAATTTTATAATAATCTAGAGTATAAAATTAAACAACGTGGCAAGAAATATTATAACATCCCATCGAGTGATGATATAGATACATCAATTGAACTAACCCCATATTTTTTGGAGACCAGAAACTTGATTAAACAGTCAATGATTCTACAATTTTTGAATCCACAAAATTTGGAATCGGCAATCAAATTACTCGAGATTAGTTATCAAAACATGATAACCATCTTAAATCAAACATATGCAATTAATCTATCGGCACATGATAATAGGATAATAGATCAATTCAGAGATTTAATCGATATAATCGCTGTGCACATTGTTCGAGGATATTTTTCTTTAGAGATGCCGTTGGTGGGACTAAGGAAACATCAAACTCATATTCTAAATGTATTGAATTGTATTGGACAGGTTGAATTACATCAGAATTGGATTTCTGCCCAGTACGAATGGCTAGCTCAGTTAATGTTGATGATTCCATATTCGATAATAACAAATTTGCATTCGACGTACTTGTACAAACAACTGAAGTTGAATGTTATAAGCTATTTTGGGGGATTGAAGGACCCTGATTTTGAGTTGATTACCAATCCCGGGTTGATCTACTTGAGAGCATTTGGCTATAGCACCAACTCCACCAAAAGGATTGAGTTATTGAATAATGCAATCGACGGGTTAGAGTCAGTGCAAGAGGATGCATTACACAAAAAATCGATATCGGGAAGTGACAATTTGAGGTCCTTGGTGTCGTACATAAATTGGTTACTAGCAGAGGAACATTATGCGTTGAAAGATTATAAAAAGGCGAGCGATTACTATGAATTTTGCTGTAACTTGATGGATCAAAACTGGAAAAATATTTATAGTCTTATATTGCAAAAGTTATCTCATTGCTACGAGCTTATAAACGATAAAAACTTGCAAACAAATACCGTGATCAAATTGTGTCTTTTGAATAACGGCAATTTAAAAGTATCCGAAAATTTGTTTGAAAATTTGTTTGATGAAAGTTTTGATATTGACATTGTCGAAGACCAATCAAATAAGATTTTCAACATCACCCCTTTATTGATTGATAATAATCGCAATTTGGAAGTAAGTGTTTTTGACGACGTGCTTATCCAAATCAAAATTGATTTGAAATTGAATTCAGCAAAGTTGGTTTCATGTTTTCCTAAAAACACTAAACTCTCCGTGTCAATCAACCAGTTAGAGTTAAGTTTTGTCCGAATTGATGGTAAGCAAAGAAAGCCTGGATTGGAAGATTTTGCGATTACAAATGATAGTACAAAACCATTGAAATTAGTCAACGAAATTGGAGACAAGTCAGTTAATTTTTCATTTCAAGAGAGTAGCTCAAAGATAATTCAATATGTTCAAAAAGCTACTGAATCGGGATTAATTCAAATTGAGTGTATCAAACTTGGTTTGACAATTACTTTGGTAAATGACGATAAAGTGATCAAATTGAATAAAACTGAAATTCACAATCAATTTTCAACTAGTTACATTGCCGAGTTGTACAAGGAAAACGAAAAGTCCAAACAGGTTAGACTAAGTTTACCAAGCGATGTCATCAAGATTAATCCGATCAAGCCAGATATAGTTATTGAACCAACGATAGGTCCATTACCTAAGTATATACCCGGTGAAAAATTACAGATACCATTTAATATTGAGTATAAAAACAAACAATTAGGAAAGAGAACAATATTGTTGACAGAAATATCACCGAATGAAAGTATAACGTCAAACTGGGATAATTACAAAGATGACGAGTTGATAAATTTATTAGAAATGAAGGATATAAGTCACAAGTTAACCATATACTCAAGAAACAATCTTAAACAGACTGAGTTGGAAATCAAGTTTAAAATAATTGCAATTGAAGACGATGAGGAAGATATTACTTATGAATTAAAGAGTATTCGAATTCCAATTATAAATAATCTATTTGAATGCGATTTTGTTATAACTCCGAATTATCGAGCTAACTCGAATGACTCACCTTCGCCGTTTATATTAACGGACTCTAACCATCAAATGCCAATTGTGACTCGATTGTGGAAAGCTAAGTTAAATATAACTAAAACTGTCGATGTCGATATCGATAATATCGAATTTAATATATTGCTGAAAAATCCAGAATTGATTATTGATTTATTAGACCAAAAGACAAATTCGATAAACTTTACAACGCACAGTAAACATGGATTCAGTCATCGCGGCGTTACATTAGTAAATTCCGCAGTAATAAAATGGAAACGTAAGGATTCCAACACAGTCAATGCTTTTGAAACGAATGAATGGGAATTCACAATTGGATTATCTGATCCAAGGGTGTTATTACTTGTTGAAAAGTTGGATAATGATGACGAATTTTTGTTGACTTATATTTTAGAAAACCCAACAGCTAGAATATTCAATTTCACTACTCAACTAAATGAATCGAAAGATTGGAGTTGGGACTTTAAATCGAATATAATCCCTTTGAAACAGCCAACATTTTCAGTGTTACCATTTACAAACTATATAATGAAATTTCATGGGAAGTATTTGAACCCTTCCAACATAGTCAAGTTACCTTATTTCAAGGCATACGATATTCAATTCAAAGTAGCGTTACTACCTATATCAACGCAGGATAATGTGGTATTACAAGATAATCAGTTGTGTTTTAAAATTGAACAATAACTGTTGGTAATCAGGGAGTTTAAAAACCAACTTTAAGGTAAACAGAGGGCCATCACGAACAAACAAAAAAGCTAGCAATTCAAATATATATATTCAAGAATTGGCTCGTGTTTTATATAATACTTATTCTCTAATTTATTTACCATTGACGTTTAATAATTCAACTTCAAAGACTAAAGTCGAGTTGGCTGGTATCAAACCTGGAAATCCTCTGTTACCATATCCTAATTCTGGTGGGATAGTCAACAATGCCTTTGTACCTTTTGAAATTTTAGGCAATGAGGCTTCAGCGTTGGTCAATGATATATCCCAGCCTTTAATTACTTGTCCGACACCAATCACACATGAGAAAGGTTTACCTCTTTTTCTTGAAGAATCGAATTCTTTGCCATTGGTCAATTTACCATCGTAGTGAATGGTGATAGTGTCACCTTGTTGGGCAAATGTTTTACCATCCCCTTCAGATAAAATTTCTACTTGTAAACCAGACATTTTGCGTTTGATTGATTAGAGAAATTAATTTATGTGCTTCGTCTCAACAGAGTGTGTAGCCTACAAAATTTTTAGCAACCAACTGTGATGCGGTACACGACCACCTAAACTTTTTTTTGCGCCACGGCTGTTGGCCCCGTTTTGGGTAATTCTCCTACTACCATGGAGCGCAAGCAATCTTGCCAGAAAGAACCGACAAATTCAAATTCATCAAACCCTTGATTGCACTACCTTTTTCTCTCTCAAGAATGACAGAACACTAAACTGGGCACATCTTTCTCCATGAGAAGCTGAACAATAAGATAAATTGATGATGCAAGTTAAGCTAGCAAAGTTTGGCTTTTCTAGCATCAGGAAATGATGATTTACATATAGCAAATTTACATTGGGAGGAAAGATTAGGTTAAAATCTGATATTTTAGATATGGCTTTCTACTGAAGCCTGAGACAATAACCAACATGGCTATTGTTGTCTGAAACACATATTGAACTATTTGCAAAACAGCAAATATTATGTAAGCTGTAAACAAAAATACCATATACGGAATTAAGTGTGTAAAGTTTGACTATCACCACTTAAGCAAATACTGGGTTTATCCTCAATTAACAGTTGACCAGTCAATGGGTCAGTGAAATGTGATTTTGATAGAATGTATGGATCTCAGCTTGCAAATATTTGATGTGGACTAACTAAGTCAAAGAGGAGGCTGGTTCCATGACTTCCTTTCGCTACCCCGAAAAAGAGATTACCGTATCCATACATACATACATATTTATATATATGTATTTTTTTTTTCCCTTGTTTGATAAGCTCACACTGTGTATTTTCTTTGACTATTTTCTTTATTATCACTAGACATATATAATAAACTTGTACTGGCCAGAGCTTCGTATAACTATCATTTCTAGAGCTAAAACTCATTTGCCATGTCTGATGTTAAGGTAGAAATAGACCGACTTACTACTGATGGTACATTTACAAATCATGATATCATAAAAGGTACTGTCACATTGGTAGTCACCAAGTCAATTAGTTTGAATTGGATTCAGGTAAAGTTGGAAGGTGTCTCACAAACACAATTATCTATCCCCAGAGTCTCAAAGAACAAAAGAGATAAAGACCGCAAAGATAAAATCATCAAAGACATTCACAAAGTCCTATATGATACTTCAATTGTTTTCCCCCCTGATAATGTGAGACAAGTTAGTCAAGCCAAGGAGTTTACCTTAACCCCCGGGAATTACTCTTACCCATTCGAATTTAAAATTCCTTTGAACAATTCCTGCTATAAGATGGGTGGAATCACTAATAAAATAAACTTCAATATAAAAACTTTTGACGTGATGATAAATAATGGCAATTTTAATACCCAGTATGTCAAGAATAAAGCACTGAAGTATATCAATGATTATAGAAATGGTGATGTAAATAGTCAAGGCAGACCACCACTGCCACAACAACAATCTTACCATATAACATCGCAATTACCACCTTCGCTATCCGATATTGGAGATTTTGCAAATATTAAATACTTTATAAAAGTAACTTGCAAACGTTCATCATTTTTGAAATTAAACCTACGAGCTTATGACCCCTTCATTTTTTTACCTTTGGACCTAGATAGTCATAATAATCCCATCATTGCAAATCAGACTACTGAAATTGAGTATAGAGAAGCATTCGTGAGAAAAGAATTGGTTTTTAGAAACAGAATACCTGAAATTGTTGCTGTCAAGGTGAAAGATAATAAAATCAACAATGACAAGAAGCAATTACCAAAAATACCTCCAATCCAACCTAAAAAACAAGGTTTCATGCAAAGAATTTTTGGTGAAACAATAAGTCCAACGCAAGATTTTCAACAACCAGTTAAAAAGAAGGATAAAATCCCAGAAATAGTCATGAAAGACGTGCCATTTTCGTTTGAAATTAGGTTTCGACATCCAGCGTTTTTGATCCCAACCAAACCGCCATCTTTCAAACTATATTTGGTTAGCAATCTTAATCCTGTACGATATACATTGGCCGAGTATGGTAAAGTTGATGAAAGTAACGGATTGGGTATTGTCTACATGCAAAAGCTAAGCATTAACTTGGTTTCAACAACAATTGTATCTGTCGTGGAAACTGACGGATCAGCAAATGAATTTCATATGGGCCAGAACGAATCTGTAATATCAATATGTAATAATGTATATCAAAATCTAAAATTTGACTTGATGCATTGTACTAAAAATAAGAATGCTTCACAAACATCAACAAATTCAAGTTTGAATGGCTCAAATCCAATTTATGAGATTGAAATTCCAAAAAAATATTTCTCAAATGCAATTTTACCAGATCATTTGTCACCAAGTTTCAGAACATGTAATATAACAAGAAAGTATACTTTAAACGTTGCTTGTGGATTTTCTTGTGAAAAAATCAATGACTATAGAAATCAAATGGAGTGCCAACGTAAAATAAAGTTTGTTGAATTATCATGTCCAAATATTAAAGTATTGAGTGGATTGAACATGACTAGCGCCTTACAATCAAATGCTTCAAGGACGTCTATTCCAAGAATTAATAGTATTAATAATACTCCACCGCCTTCATCAATACAACCACTGCCGAAATTCTCACCACCAGCGGCTCAATTTACCGAAGATCGAAAGAATTCTCATAACTCGGCTGAAATTGAAAACGATACCGAAGGTTTGTTGCCTACTTATGATGATGTAATGAGAGAAAGCAGTTATCAAGATAACAGTGAACATCAAAGGGCAAGACGTCGGTATCAACAACACGAACAATATTACAACAACATAGATTAGTAGTATACTTTGTGGAAATATTAATATTTGTTAATTTACACCTTTACGCCAAAAACAAAAAAAAAAAAAGGACTTTAGAAATTTGGCAAACACCACTATGTTAACTTTCCTGTAATTGAAATTTTGATAATTAAACACCAATGAATACCTTCTCGCATTCTTATAGTTATTCCACACAGTTGTCTCAGTCAACTCAAAGGTCGTGTAAATCATTCCAACTGTACTTTTTTTTTGTCTTTTTTTTTTTTTTTTGCTTCCTCTCTTTTATCGAATGAAAAATCTTTCTAAAAAGTTGCCATTTTTAACCATCAAACAGGATTTGGATAGAATATGTCTGATAACTTCTTTATTAAGAATAAAACAGCCATTGTAGTCACTGCGTTGACTGCATTTTCAGCCGTCGGTGCTTACTACTACTACACCTCGTTGCAGTCATCATCAACACAAACCAAAGGACCCCAAGATTCAACCAAATCAGATTCACAAAATGTCACTAAATCAAGCTCCAAAAATAGAAGAAAAAAGAAGAGTAAAAACCAATCACCAACCCCGGAATCTAAAGCGGATAAGAAAGACATCAAATACCCAACCACAAGCAAGGGATTGCCAAACTTGACTGAAGAATATAATTCAAGCTTGAGTGAGGTTGAAAAGGAGGATGTTGCCATGCAATTAAAAGAAGATGGTAACAATGAATTCAAAGCAAAAAAGTATCAAGAAGCAATTGAATATTACTCTGCAGCTTTAGAATTGAAAAAGGACCCAATTTATTATTCCAACAGATCAGCTTGTTATGCTGCTTTGGATGACCACGAAAATGTTATAAAAGATACAACCGAAGCCATTAAATTGAAACCAGATTACACAAAATGTATATTGAGAAGAGCTACTTCATATGAAATCATAGAAAATTACGAAGACGCAATGTTTGATTTAACTGCTTTGACCATATACGGTGGATTTTCAAACAAGTCAATTGAACAAGTTTTGGAAAGAGTTTTAAGAAAGCATTCAATCAAAATTGTTGACTCAAAACCAAAAAGCTTGGTTTTGCCATCAGCCGCTACCATCGGTTCATTTTTTGGCGCCTTTGTTGAAGAAACACAACCAAACGGAATCAGCGAAGACAGCGAAGATTTGGGTGAGAAATTCTTGTATCAAGCAATTCAAAAGATCAATGCCAACACTATAGATGGTTATGAAGAAGCTGACTCTTTAATCAATCAAGCTATCAACTCAATAAGTCATGAATCAAAAGCTTACCCAGTTGCTTTGGAATACTTGTCTGCTTTCCAATTTTTGAAAAACGATCCTGCAAGTGCTACTGAATCGATTGAAAAAGCTATCAAGATCCAACCAAGACCAAGAGCTTATGTTTTCAGAGCTTTGATCAATGCTGACAAATCATCATACGATGCAGCATTAAATGATTTCAATTTAGCCAAAAAATTGGATGACAAATTCCCAGATATTTACTATCACTTGGGTCAATTACATTACTTGACCGGTGATTTAGCCAATGCCGAAGAAAATTTCAACAAAGCGAAGGAATTATACCCGGAAAATGTTTACGCTTATATTCAATTGGCTTGTATCACTTATAAAAACGGACAACAAGATTTAGCTAATGAAAAATTTACCGAAGCCAAATTGAAATTTCCAACTTCACCAGAGGTGCCAAACTACTATGGTGAAATTTTGGCTGACAAAGGCGACATTCAAGGTGCCTGTAAACAGTTTGAAATTGCCAGCAGATTACAGGAAAAATTGTCTAGATTTTCCGTTGGTGCATTGCCATTAATCAATGAAGCCACCGTGATATCAAGAGAATCATTGGAGAAAATATCCGAAGCTGAAGATTTATTAGTCAAAGCATGTCAATTGGATCCAAAGTCGGAGTTGGCAAGAATTTCATTGGCACAAATCAAATTGCAAAAAGACGAGGTTGATGAAGCAATTGAGTTATTCGAAGAAAGTAGCGATTTAGCAAGATCAATTGAAGAAAAAATCCAAGCAACTTCCTTTGCCGAAGCAACTAAAATGCAAAAAAGAATTAAAAACGATCCAATTTTAACAAGTAAAATTGCTGAATTGATGAGACAAAGTGGTGCAATGTAAATAAGACTAGATATTAATTGATCCTTTTGTATATATATACATATAATTTAATAAAAAGAAAAAAAAATCATTTATCTAACTTTATTACAATGGAGATTATCAAATCAACACTACGATTGCTTGTTGCGTTGCCTAAACAAGGCTACTATGATCAATCTCTCAACCTCTCGTTTGATCTACTGTTTATTTTACCTAATTTGATAGTTTGCTCAGCACCAACTACAAATTATATTCAGTCGTGGTATCGATATCCACTCGGAGATTTGATCTCGATTCTAAATCACAAGTTTGATGATAATTGGCATTTATTCAATTTTAGAGGTGAGGTCAGCGATTATCAAAATTTACAAGTGTTTGATAGAGTCAGTCATTATCCATTTCCAGACCACTACCCGCCCACATTGGACTTGATGAAAACTGTGACTAAAGAAATATCCAATCGTCTAGAACTGGGGTGCACCGTTGTTCTCCATTGTTTGAACGGCAAAGGTCGGTCAGGCACCATCTGCTGTGCTTTTCTTATGTTGATGAGGTCGTTACTGGCTCAGCCAATTGATGTTGATGATGTGATTCGCTTTTATACAATGAAACGTATGAGATTCCTTACTGGCGTCTCCATAAAGTCACAAATTAGATACCTCCATTACTGGAAATCTTACTTAGAGAACCCACGGAAATATGATGGTTTGGCGTCAAAGTTTTCAGTCTATAAGATCGAAGTTCTAACAAATCTAAATTTTATACCACTACAGCTACTGACCTATGCTCAAATAGAAAAAAGGAACAACACCATAGTTCAACCATTGGCTTATCTAGATCACAATAATGTAAAGCTAGAGTACAATGATAAATGGCTAGTTTATAGGTTCCCGCCAGTTGAAATAACGCAAGATATTTTAATTAGCTGCAACTGGAATTACAATTACATTTGGTTAAACCTATTGTTTGAACAGAATGATCAATTTCATATAGAGGTTGAGTTTTCAGAATTTGATGGTTTCAAAGGATTAAGTTGTTTTAAATTGCAACAATTTGAAAAAATGAAAATATATTATGCTATGATCTAACCACCTCTTTTTTCGTTGTCGATTTCCAACCAAAATTGTTTCAATGCTCGTTGTATTGAATCCACACGTTTTGAATCCTTATTTATAAGTTGGATATTTTTTGTGAATGGCTTTAGTAATCTGACTTCATTGAATAAAATGATTTCGTTGTGCTTTTGGTTCCACGATATGTTCTTTTCACCGTATAGTTTCTTTAATTTTTCAAACAACATTGTATTCACATTGTTGGTGTTGGGTTTCTTTTTCGCTGCTGATTCTCTTCGTGGCTGCTTCTTGGATTCAGCCTCTACTTTAGTATTTTCGGTATTCTGATCATTGTTGCTCGGTTTGTGATTTTTGACAGCCATGTCAATCCTCCTTTTTAGATCATTGATATTTACATGCTCGAGTTCAAATTCGTCGGATACAGATTGTTGTCGTTTGTTTTTCTTGGAAAATTTTGAAAATGGGGGTAAGACTTGTATGCTCTTGATTGAGCTTGTGTTTATGATTTTGTAAATATCCTTTGTATCATGTTCAATTTGTAATATGAGAATTTCGTTTGATGAAGAATATGTAAATATTTTGCCGGTGATTACTTGGTCCAACACAGTTGTAATTTTGATATTGTAATTTAGAACTTGATTTAAGTTTTGAATCGACATGAAATTAGGAGAAATGAGTGAATTGGTAAATGCAAGATCGAAACTAGCTTATTGATTTTTGTTGGATAATTTTTTAACTATTTTTTTTTGGTCTAACAGAGTAGTCACGTGAGTGGATTACAAATGACAAGTCTGAACTCAAGAGGTTGCTTTCATTACTGACCAACTTCTATATCTAGATACTGTAAAATTTGTTAATTATACACATTATGGTATACAATTTGCAGAATGATAGACATTATGTTCAGGAGATGACTACAACAATTGTAAACAAGAGACATAACCACCAGTGACGGATCAAACTGAACGACGCAGAATAGACACATATAAATGTCAAACGACCTCCTTAATACCGGGACTACATGTAAATCCTAAATTTTCACGGTACAGTCAACTGTGTTTCAGAACACTGGGTGACTATGTGCTTGTGGATCAAGTTACGCGACAGATCATTTATGTTTTTTTTTTCTTGAAACATTGATCTACTGCTTTTAATGTTTAGCAATGGAAGATGAAAATATACAAATTGACAAATTGGAAGATCAACTAGTGGATCACCCCGATGCATCAACAACCAAAGAATTGAATGAATCATTGGATGAAACATTTCAAAGGAAATTAAATGCAAAAGCTGAGCAGATCAACCGTGGAGATTTTGAGAACAAGAATCAATTCCATAACCAGTTTGACAAGAATGGCGACTACAATGATCAGACATTACACTATCAATTCCTAATTACCAAAAGTCATTTGGATTATACGTATGAGGATTATGATTCAATTGAACAGGATATAGTCGAATGGTTTACCAAAAGTGATTATAGTATATTAGGCGGTTTAGACCATCTAGCGGACTGTTATAAAGACAGAAAAGTTGACATCAAAGATATGGAAATAACGTCGAAAAATATTGTCGAGAGTGATGAACTTAGCATACTACTTTATTTTAGTTTTGGTGAATACAAAACTAAAATGATTCAAAGAGACCAATTGGAACAAATTAAAGTAAATAACAAGGAATTGTTGGAATTGGAAATTTACAAACCCATCACGCTAATGATTTTACAATTTATAAATGACAGAATACGGGTTGACAAATCTTACGAAGCAACAGGAGTACCTGTGGAACTTGAATCAGAGTTTTTTAAATGCCTAACTTTATTGTATTTTCTACTACTTGTGGAGCTAAAATACACACACACGTCAAAATTTCGGTCATACGTCATGGAGCAAGACTTGTTGTCCAATTTGTTAAAATTTCTTGAGCATTGGAAATGGCATAAAAATCAATCGTATCGAACAAGACATATTATTTTGATTATCAACAAGTTGATATTTATTGAATTTGGTGACTCAAAGCACTACAAAGCTTGCGATGAATTTTTAAAAACCTTGCATGATGTCAAAAAGAAAGATTCGACATCCACATTAACATGTTCTCCACTTGACTACTTTTCATTTAGACAAGATTTAATTGACAAATATCCCATGTTCAATGTTGAACCTTTACAGAAACGTGATGATATTGACGATATAAACGACAAGTTTTCAAAGTTCATGGCGATAAATACATATTCAAACTCCTTGTCTACATTGATAGAAATCCCCAAAACCAATAAATCTCACACAGTGCTTAGTCAATTGCCCACCCAGCCGGTGCACATAGCCACTCCTATGCCGTCTCCCAAATTGATAAACTCAGATTACATGTCTGGAGGTGAGAAGATCCGTAAGTCATATCAAGTAAATCAGTCTATGCCATTCATATACCCAAATGATGACGAACACAAAGTTCCGTATGCAATAAAGGAAGCTGATGAAATTTTTCAGCGATCAATATATGAAAGTTATTCGATTAAGAAATTGTGGAGTGAGAAAGAGCTATTTATGCAACAAGAACGTGGCTACAACGATGTTTACAGTAATAGAAATCAATTTGATTACAATTTTGAAGAATTATATCACAATTTCCCCGAAAATAGGCCGCAAATTTCTTCAATTGAAAGAGTTGAAAATTTCTACAAACAAAACCTTTCGAGATTGCACACCGTGATTGAAATATTTATCGAAGTTATGATTAGTAACAAATTGGATTACAATATGAGGTTTGCTGAATTGGAATTATCACCTGAAAGTTCATTCATCAAAAACTCGCCGCTAGCAAACAAAGATGAGGTTACAAAATCCAAAGTTGAGAATGTTTTATTTTCACAATTGGAGGTATTGAACTGTAAAGAGATCACACTTAAAGCCACAACGAGTATAACATTAAATCTTCTTAAGTGGTTCAAACTCAACCATGTTTTGAAATACTATTATCTTTCGTCATTGTTGTTTGATCAGAAATTTTTTACAATCTCGTTTGATTACTTGAGTCGATGCTTCAACAATTCGAATATCCAGAATCTCAATGACGAATCGGGGAATAAAAGTGAAAGCAATGATTTGATAGAGTATGAAACATTAATCAACCAAAACAAATTAATGAATCCCAAAATTAATCTACCTACAACCAATTTTTTTAACAATTGTTTGAATAGGTACCCCAAAGATTTCAAATACAAGTTTATAAACACCGATTTTCTATCCACGTTGCCTGAGATTTTGGATTCGAATAATATGAATCACATCTACATCAAAAACTACAATGATAATTTTGCATTTATTTTAAGTAATATCTTGAAAATTATCAACAAGATATTAATTAAAAATCATTCACAAAGAATATTTGCAATCAACGACTTGAAGCCTTCGGAGATATATAAGATGATTTTAATAAATTACGACAACCCGGCCTTTACCCCAGTCATCTTGAAAACGTTGAAGAAAATAATACCTTACCAAGGTAGAAAATGGAAAAGTTTGAACATGGACTTAATCTCGCAAATATACTTGAATTTGAAATTGGATTTAAAAGATAACTGGTTGAGTGGGAAGGATTTGGAGCTGGATTTCAACACATGTTATGACCAAGAAATCGCCCTACGTGGATTATTACAATTCTACAACATGAGAAAATATCCAAATGAGATGGAGAAAATAGGATACAAACTAGACAAAAACGTAACCAAGTTGCCAAGTCTCGATTTCAGTAACCTTGATGTCAGTTATTCTGATTCCCAGTGTATAGATATTGATAAACACGAATTCTAAGGTGCAATTAGTCGTGCGAAGACCCGCAAAAAAAGAAAATACAATACTCTAAAAAAAATTTCAATGAACAAAAATTAAAAAAAAGTAAATCAAAAAAATTGCAACTACTTTACAAAAATGGTCAAATTAACTCAAATAGATGACGAAACCCAACAACAATTCGAACAACAACAACAACAGGGATCAAACGCCACATCATCCGTAGTTGAAGATCTCGATGATTTTGAAGACGACGACGAGTCCGACATCGAAGACGACTTTGATTTTGAAAATGAAACCGTTTATGACAGAATTATCGCTTTGAAAGATATCGTGCCACCACAACAAAGAGAAAACATATACAAATTGTCAAACACGGTATATAGCTCGATAAATTCGTTTTTCGGCCAAGGTGGTAGACTCTTGTGGACATTGACTTCGTCAAGTTTGTTGTTGGGTGTACCATTAGCCATGGCAATCTTATCTGAAACTCAATTACAAGAAATGGAAAAAGACATGTCATTGCAGAAATCAGCACAAGACGTATTGGCACCAGGTTCAGAACAAGCTTTCGGTGAAAAGAAGTAATAGAAAATAAATAATCGTGTAAATATAAATATTTAATCAACTCTTTTATGTTTAATTGATAATGCGTAAATGTCCAAGTACTGAGTGATCTCAGTGATGATTTCTGCAACAAAAATCGAATGGATTCCCAATGTAACTCCGCAGCCTAACCAGCTTATACCATTGAGCACGCTGGTTTCGTCATAGTTGTATACCTTGATCAAAAACTGACTGATGACCAATTGGCCAATGGGGACAAATATTGGATACTGCACATATGGGAAATCCTGTAATGTCAAATGGGCCAAAATGATTCTGCCAACAAAGAATGCAATGGTACACCCGATACTAATGATTAATGGAAACCCAAACTGGGAAATAATATTTGGATAAAACCAAACTAATAAAATTATAAAACCATAATAAATGAAAAATGGTACCAAGCCTTGATGAGCATTGTTGGTTCTTTGTTTTGCCTCTTTTGAGTTCTTGCCAAACTTGTCGTCGTAATACTTGCCAACGTTCTGCATTGCAGAAATGATATTGAAGTACAATGAGCCTAACCCCAAAGCAACGTAGAAAATAGAACTGTTGATCTTGTAATTGTTATAACCTAAGCTGGATAAATCAACCTCAAAGAGATCAAGGTTAAAGATATCTGGTCCGAATAATGCTGCTAGGATGTACACACCACAAATCATCAAGATACCCTCGACGGGGCCGGAGAACTTTGATAAAAACAATGTGTGTGTGTGATACTCCTCCCAGGTAGACGTGTAGAAGTTGCAAACGGAAGCAAACTGGGAGAGCATCATCAACCCACCGTATCCCATTTTCAAAACACTGGCAAAGATGATGGAGCCAAAAGTGGTGTTTATAGCATCAATCGAGTGGTCAAAAAGCTCTCCCAATGGACCGCTTTGTCCTGTTCTTCTAGCGTGGCAACCGTCACACCCATCAAAAGTTTGGTACATGAACAATCCAAATGCATAGAACAAATAGCACCAACTAGGTTGCGTTTGGTCCAAGTTGGGACAGTAATAAAACACAACGAGTAAATTGCTGATAATAAAGAATAATCCCAACAATGTGACTACATTTGGTGCCATCCACAATGGAAAGATTTGTACAAACCAATTCCACCATTTCTTCAAAACGTACTTTGAAATCAATGAATGGTCTTCACTTGAATACTTGTACAATTTCAAGTTTGCCAATTTATCATTTGGAATAAATAACCCCATGATTTGTGTATCTATTTAATTTCGTCTAATGTCTATGTTCTATATCCACAATTGATGATACAAATATATATCAATTGGTTGCTAACTCAAAATTGCACACGCTCGTAGTCAATTTAAAAGTATGAAAATCTATGTTATATTAATTTTTATTTTTTATTTTTTTTTTATTTTTTTTTTTCCCATTACATTGCCATGAGCAGACGCTGAAGTTTTTACCAGAAAAATACCTTCATCTGTCACTGGGAGAATAGAAAAAATAAAATAAAATAAAATAAAAAACCCCACGTTTAACAGCGTGAAATTAAACAGAGTACCATCACATTTATTCTAAATACAAGATGTGTATATATTTATTTATTTATTCATTCGATTTTTATACTAAAATTACAATTAATCAACTTCTTCCATTGCTGATTCACCAACTGGCTCTTCTGTAGAAGCAGTAGTTGTTTCTTCAACAGCGTTAGTTTCTTCGGTTTCGTCATCAATATTCAAACCTAATGCAATCAATCTATTGATTCTGTGAGCAAAGTTGGATGGTTCATCCAAGGTGAAACCTGAAGTCAATAAGGCAGTATCGAATAACAAGGTTGTCAAATCTTTGACTGTTTTATCTTCAGCACCATCGGTTTCAACTTTGTTTTTCAATTCTTTGATAATTGGTGATTTTGGTGAAATTTCAAATGTTTTCTTAGATGACATGTATGATGACATGGTGGTATCTCTCAAAGCTTGTGCTTTCATGATTCTTTCCATATTGGCTGACCAACCAAATTGACCAGTTCTGATAGCAGCTGGTGCATCGACTAATTTGTATGAGACAACAACTTTTTCAACTTGATCACCCAAGATATCTTTCAAAGCTTTTGTCAATGGTTCAAATTCTTTAATTTCTTGTTCTCTTTGTGATTTTTCTTCGTCAGTTTCTTCCAATTCGAAATCTTTGGTGATGTCAACCAATTTCTTGTCTTCAAATTCTTTCAATTGAGTCATGGCGTATTCATCAATTGGGTCAACCATAAACAAAACTTCAAAACCTTTAGCTTTCAAAGCATCCAAGAATGGTGATTTTTCAACAGCTTTAATTGATTCACCAGTGATGTAGTAGATGTTCTTTTGGTGTTCCTTCATTCTGGTGACATAGTCAGACAAAGAAGTCAATTCTTCGCTTGATTTGGTTGAGTTGTATCTCAACAATTTAGCTAAAGCTTGTCTGTTTTGAGAATCTTCGTGGATACCCAATTTGATGTTTTTACTGAAAGCAGTGTAGAATTTGTCAAATTGTTCTTGATCTTCTGAGATTTCATTGAAAGTTTCAATCAATTTCTTGACAATGTTTTTTCTGATAACTTTCAAAATTTTGTTTTGTTGCAACATTTCTCTTGACAAGTTCAATGGCAAATCTTCAGAGTCAACAACACCTCTGACAAAACTTAACCATTCTGGGATCAATTCTTCAGCATCATCAGTGATGAAAACTCTTCTGACGTATAATTTAATATTGTTTTTCTTCTTCTTTGATTCAAATGCATCAAATGGAGCTCTTTTTGGAACAAACAAAATAGCTCTGAATTCCAATTGACCTTCTACTGAAAAGTGTTTGACAGCTAATGGATCTTCCCAATCGTTTGAGATTGATTTATAGAAAGCATTGTATTCTTCTTGGGTGATGTCTTGTGGGTTTCTGGTCCACAATGGTTTGGTTTTGTTCAATTCTTCGGTTTCGGTAACTTCTTCTTTGATGGTCTTAGTTTTTTCCTTCTTTTCTTCTTCTTCGTCATCTTTAACTTCTTCTAATTTTGGTTTTTTATCGTCACCTTCTTCTTCTTTGGTTTCTTCTTCTTCAACTGGAACTTCCTTTTCAACTTCTTTAGTAACAACTAATTGAATTGGGTAAGCAACGAATTCAGAATGTTTCTTGACAACTTCTTTAATTCTTTTTTCTTCCAAATATTCCAATTGATCTTCTTTCAAGAACAATCTCAACATGGTACCTCTACCCAATTTTTCATTCTTTTCATCCAAAGTGATGGTGAATTTACCACCAGCGTTGGATTCCCAAATGTATTGTTCGTCATCATTGTGTTTTGAGATAACTTGGACATGGTCGGCAACCAAAAACAAGGAGTAGAAACCGACACCGAATTGACCAATCATAGAAACATCAGCACCAGCACTTAAAGCTTCCATGAATGATTTGGTACCAGATTTAGCAATGGTACCCAAGTTATTGACCAAATCAGCTTTTGTCATACCAATACCTGAATCTCTGATTTCCAAAACTTTTTGGTCTTTTTGTGGGATAATTCTGATGAACAATTCTGGTTCTGTTTCCAATTGTGAAGGATCGTTCAAAGCTTGATATCTAATTTTATCCAAAGCATCAGAAGCGTTTGAGATTAATTCTCTGAGGAAGATTTCTTTGTTTGAGTAAACAGTGTTAATGATCAAGGACATCAACTGAGAAATCTCAGCGGTGAACTCATGAGTTTCGACTTTTTCAGACATGATTACAATTGACTTGTTTTATGAATAAACTCAGGACCAGAAAATGAAAAAAAATCAATTTATATTTAAATAGTTTTCGGTGTTGGAAAAAAAAAAATTTCGTATTACATAATCACACACACAAAAGGGACCAAATTTGATTTCAAGGAAAATTCTATCACCTTCTTTTCTGGTGGGTTGTGCACGACCATCATTATTTGGTAGCACATTATGATACCACCAGCTAGCCATATTTTGCAGCTTCAGATCACCACTGCATGCATCTTGTTCCAACCGTATGAGTTGAGCAGGAGGAGTATTGTAATCGGGAACTATATCACAAACTCCTCAGTTTCAATACCACAGTCTATACATCTCTTCTTAATTAAACTTTCCAGTATGTAAACGGGCGCGGCCCAGTCATGAATATGTTTCTCACCAATAGATTTGCCGTCGCCTCTCATTCTTCTAGTAAATTCTTCAGCCCTTGTTTTCTTTCGCATTTCCTTCAAAGCATCCTGATATTTTTTCTCCTTCCTTTTCAATTTGTTCGTCTCTCTTCTTTCAAATTCTCTGTCCAACTCCTCTGGTCCACCCCATTTCTTCCAGGCAAACTCTTCAACTTGAAATCTTAGAAATAATTGCATTTTACTATACCCGTGTGGATTTGGTTTCTCGATTCTAGGTAATATTTCAAGATCCCTTAACTCTGGTTCTGTCAAAAAGTAATCTTCTTTACACTCTGTCTTGGTTAATAACGAATATTTTTCAGGCTTCGATTTGATACATTTCCTACATGCCCTCACCTGATTAAAATTATGATACAAATTCAAATCAATATCAACTGATTGACATTCAAAACATTTGGGTAGTTTTTCAAGGTCCATTGGTGGAGGTGCTTCTTTAAACTTCTGTAGCTCCTTCTGCTTCTCCTGCCATTCCTGTAGACTTTCCTCGTCCACTCGTTTAGTTTCATCGGGTAAAAACCCACCTTTTGAATCTTGCATTGTAGCAAAATCATAATCAATGTAATCTTTTCTATTGATTGGTGGTGGCAAAAATCTTTGTTTCACTTCTGGCTCTGCTTCATTTTTATTTAATCTCACAACATCTGTTATGTAGTCTTTAGGCTTCTCGGGTTGAGCTTTGGGCTGTATTCCCATATCTTTTTCGCGTATCCTTCTTTGAATCTCTATTGCTTTGAGTCTGTTCTGCTCTATTTTCTGCTTTTCAGCTTCGGTTAAGATCCTAGGTCGCTTGATCGACCCATCTTGATCATATTCAACAAATTTGGACTTGGTTTGTACAGGAGTATTGATAATTTGACTTAACGTACGCTTACTAGGTTCTTGTTGTGCTTCTTTTGCTGCTTCTTTTGAATCCTTTGGTGTATTTTGGGGTTTTTTCTTCCTACCTAGCCTTTCTAAAGTCTTTTGTCTATTAGCTTCCTAAAAATCGTTAGCGTTTAATCTCGGTAATAACAATATTGAGAACATACCACTAGTTTTCGCTGGTCTTCTGATAACAATCCATTCATCTTGTAGGTATAATATGTATCATTTAACAGCAATTTACTATTTTTCTGATAGTGTCACAAAAATGTGAAAATCTGGTGTCGCACTTCTTTGAGTCCAAAGTTTTGAGAAATTGTTGATTATCACATAGTAGTGAGAGTTTGATTGCAATCTTCTCGCATAAATATATCCTCAATGAACTACGACACTCAATATGTAGAATCAATAAACTTCTAAAGCATTTGGATGAAATATTCCATAAAGTTTTTCTCTGCACATTGGAAAGTAAAATTAAACATTGATCCATAGTGCGATTACCAACAACTTTCTCGCGATTCAAATTATCAAAACAAAGTATCACACACACCAATGAGCTCGAATTCAAGACGAATAAAATTTATATCCATATCTGTTCCTGTATTATATGGAAATCATGCAGTTAAATTGACGCCTGAAAAAAGAAAGCCAACTACACCCGCTGATCACACCCATGAATGGACAGTTTTCTTCAAACCTGTACTAAATAATATTGATTTAACCCCATTGATCAAGAAAGTAACATTTAAATTGCATGAAACTTATGAAAATCCAATCAGATCGATAGAGACGCCGCCGTACCAAGTAACTGAAACTGGATGGGGAGAGTTTGAGATTATCATCAAGTTACACTTTCATCCTGGTGTTGATCTAGGTATTAATGAGAAAAATTTTCAAATTTTTCATGGTTTAAAACTACATCCTTACAATCCCCAACATCCAAAACGTGAAAATGGTGAAGTCCATTCGATTTTATATGATGAATTAATTTTCAATGAACCGACTGACAAAGTATTTGAAATTTTGACTAAAAAACCATGTAATTTGATCCCATATAAATTATCAAACGAGAATAAGAGGGATCAAGAGTACATACGACCAGACGAGCAAGACGAGTTAAATAGGTTGGAGGTTTATATAGATAAAATAAAATCAGAAATAGAAACTCAGAGAAATGAATACAAAGAGTTGGAGGAAATCAAAAATGGATTGGTTTCATCATGAATAATATATATAATTTATATAATCTTCAACTAAACTTTTGATCTGAGTAACCTTGACTCCTTGTTTCACTAGCTTGTTTTGGAAATTCAACTCAACTTTGCATATCAATTTATTCTTATATATCATAATCAAATAATCAAGTGGGTAAATACCACCGCCTAAAGGATCTAGAATCTGAAAGTAACTTGACATTCGCTTACACTCTCGGTTACTGGTTTCGTCATCTATATTAGCGGTGATAAAACTTGTGTATAAACTGTAATTAAATTGAGATTTCAAGTAGTCAATATATTCTTTCCCAATAGCACCAAGGAAAAACAAAACCTGAAACTCAGATTCATCATTCATAAAACATTTGGTGGTATCAACATGAAAGCGAACCTCGATTTCACTATCGATAAAACATGGTGGCTTTCTTTTCATTGATAACTTGGGCTTTTTAAGATAATTCAACGATAACAAATGACAATCTGCTCTTGCATCTTGTACCCTTTTCATTGAAGTCGTAACATTAAAATAAAGTTGAAATCAAAGTTGTTTCGGTGTGGAGAAAAAAAAAACTGCAAAATTTTTTGTTGCGAAGACAAACTTTAAAGTTGCAAAATTTACATCACTTCATCGAGGGTCACACCCAATTTTCAAATGTCTACGATCAATTCTGTGTCTAATGATAAATTGAATACAATAATAAGGCAATATTGAACTTTGACTTGAACAAAGTTTAGATTTTAAGGAGTCCTATATCACAAATAGTCATGAAAAAAAAAATATTATTAAATTATATAATTTGAAAATAATAGTCAAGAAAACAATCAAGAATTATATTATTTCGTTTAATATATTACAATATTTTGGAGCAGCAAGGCCATATTGTGCAAGTAATTTTGTTGATTTAATCACGGGTACTTAACAATTGGATCAAAAATTGCATATATCTGAGCGTGAAGAATAAAGATTTTAAAAACCAATAAATTTATTTATTTTGATTGTACCAAGGATTTCAATTTCTATAGACAATGGTACACGAAAGCCAAATTGATGGGTAATTTGATTTGTAACGAGTTCTGCAACTCGTGGTCGTTGATAAAAACAATAAAAAAACACTGAAATGATTGTTTAGTTTCAAATGTCCTAAGAAGTGGCAGTTATTAAAGTTTGATGAACCCTATCTAGAATCGACGAACTAACAATATTCAAGTTGCAGCTAATTTTTAGTCTAGATACCGAGTAGTAAATTTTGCAACTTTTTTGCAGCAACATCAAAATTTTTTTACATCAAAAACTTATTTACTCACATTTTTAAACAGAACTGAATTTCCTTAAAATTTTAAAGGCAACATTTGAGTTATAAGTCTTATTAAATCAAGCCCAATCTACAACAATGAGAATTGTAATTGTAACAATACCAAATTTATCAAAAAAAGAAAATGGAAAAGAGAAAAGAGATTGATTAGATCTAAGATTTGATTCACTGCATTATTTTCTTTAAAACAACTAATTAATTTAGCCAATATTGTTGTTATTTCATTGTCTTCTACTTCTAATTGAAGTAAATCTGCGATTCAAAAAATATTATTTGTGTAGTTATCAGTTCTCCACGTAGTTTAGTCAAATGAAATCTGAATATACGGACCATCAACAAGTCCACGAATAAAGTTTATGTTTATACGTTTGCAACCTAGGTTTAACACTACAGTAATCGGTTTATAATACTACAAATAATTTATAATGAAAAAGCGTTTGTATTGGACGAAAATAATTTGAAAATTCTTAAATTAATGAACCTAAAACATCACTGAGGAGGCCCTTAACATCTGAGAATGAGAGACCTAAAGCCGAGGCCAATTTTTCAATAACAGTGATAACTTCTGATGCAGTGATTGGAACACCAAAGTATTTGACAACGGCAACAATCAAGTTAGCAACGTCAGATAAGTTAAATCCAAAAATTTTAATCAAATCGGACAAAACAGATGGCAAGTAACTAAGAATACCAGTTGGTGTGTAACCAAAGTACTTAAGGATAGCTAAAACAACTTGAACGACAATATCCAAGAAAGTTAAACCGGTTGGAATACTTTTGGTAGCAACAGTAGCAATTCCTTTAAGGTCATCTTCGGTATCTTGGATGATTGCAGTAATGTTCAAGTTTTCTAATCCGAGACTGTCAACAATGTCAGTGACAACTTTTGAAACATCAGCTTCAGTTTCGTTAATTGCTTTCAAAACAGTGGAAACAACATAAGCAATACCAGACTCAAATTCACCAACTAATGAAAAATCAATATGAGCTGGGACAGCAGTAGTGTTGGCCTTAACAAAGATATCGGTAGTAGATGATGGAGCAGCAATAGGAGCAGCTTGGCAAACAAAAATGAAAAAAGCAGCAGCGATGAATTTAAAGAATTGCATTGTTATTGTATAGTGGATACTAACTGATGACAAATTAAAACTGAAAACTTTGTCACCTATTTATACGGTTTGATATTGTCACAAAAAGTTATTTGGCTCTTTTAACTGTAAGGCTTCAAATTTCAAAGTTATACGTTTTTAGCATCCACGTTTAGAGCCTTATGGTATAACTTTGATTCCTAACGTGGTAATATTTATTGAAATCAATGAAAATACGCACCTAACAATACAAAATGATGAATAGGAGTGCATAACACTTGAATGGTTTCATTATTTGCAATAATAATCCCAGCGTGCTGACAAAAACATAGTTTAAAAGATCCCTTTGAATATCGAGCAAGTAAATACTCTCAACCATACATATGTGCTATGTTTTTTAACCATCCGTAAGCATCCAATAGAGTTAAACCTCCCTAAATATCAGTTCTGGTACTCTAATTTTTTTGAAAGTAAACTTTACTGAAAACGGTTATGAAAACGTCAATTTTGAAACAAAGCTCATAACCATATTGTACTTATTGATATATTTTAAACTTTAAAGCCAAATACTACTCCCCAACAAAAGTTTTATAATGCAAATGGTTAAAACGACTCTAAGTTAACCTTGTGAAGATGGTTACATTTTAGTGCCACACCAACTCAAAGCTAAAAAACGTAATTAATTAAAATTAATAGTCTGTAAATTATGAACCCGTGGGAAGAATATGACTGAACAACTCTGATCTGGGGAAAGGATATGATTAGATTGATCAAATAGATTTGAGAACAGAACTTTCATGTGCCGAATCGGATGAATAACCATAACAATTGATGTAACACAGTGTGTCATCAACTTTTGAATTTTAAATCTTGTTTGCATAATAGAAAGTGGTGGCTCTCGAAAACTGACACCAACGATACGCTACCTTTAATCAAAAGCCATTAACCATTAGTATCAGAACGCTTATCACTTAAATTATTTAATAGGATTTCGTATGTCAACTGATTCCAATCTTGAACACGATATGTTATAATTTCAATACCAAGACGCGTGTGGTAATGTGAGCGGACAGAAAAATAACGTAAAAAAAAAAATTGGCGTTACAAATTTTACAGAAGATTCGATACAAGTGAACACCTCATATCATGGCAACACAAGTCAAGCGAAGCCATGAGTCTAGTTCATTTGATTTAACAGTATGTCACTCATTTGTATTTGTAATATATGCGATAAATTATTTACTAACTCGAACATTATAGTCGAATTCTCAGGGCATTCAGGATCAGATGTCTCAGCTATTCGGTAACACAAATAAGAAACGAAAAATGATGACACAAGTAAGCAAAGAGGAAGACGAAGGCGAAGATCAAAACGAAATTGCTAGTAGCGATTCATCTGGCGAGTATGATTCTGAATCAGAAACGGATGATGACGAAGATATCGATGATGATAATGATGATTCACCAGCTCAAGCAGGTGTGATTGAAAAGTTAAGTCTCAAAAATTTTATGTGCCATGATTCCTTTGAATTAAAATTGGGTCCCCAGATAAATTTTATTATTGGAAGAAACGGATCCGGGAAGTCAGCTATCTTGACCGGCATTTCAGTTGGCTTAGGAGCAAAAGCTAACGACACAAATAGAGGTTCATCAATCAAAGATTTGATAAAGGATGGTAGACAAACGTCAAGAATATCGATCACTTTTAAGAACGACGGTCCACAAGCTTATAAACCGAACGAATATGGTAAAAAAATCATAATAGAAAGAAAGCTACAGCGTGTTGGAGGTAATTCTTATGCTATTAAAAATGAGAAGGGTCAAACAGTATCGAACAAAAAAGCCACTCTAGACGAAATATTATACAAGTTCAATATAACAATCGATAATCCGTTAGCATTTTTGTCTCAAGACAAAGCCAGGGAGTTTTTAACTTCAGCCACTGATGCAGCAAAATATGAATATTTCATGGATGGTGCATATATAACAGATATACTTAAGAATTTTGGTCAAGGTGCTAAAAATATTTCTGAATTAAATGAAAAAATTAAGCAGGCCCAAACGTATGCCGACGTTTGTAAGAAGAATTATAAGGAAATAAGTAAAGTATACAATGCGCATAAAAGGAACGATTTTTTAAGAAATCAGCTAAAGCTTTTAAATGGTAAAATATATTGGTTTAATGCCAGGTTGTTTAGATCCAAACTCGATAATTTGGAGAATCAAAATCAACAATTGAATCAACATAAAAAAGAAATAAAGCAAAAGGTACTGGATTCTCAGAACATTATAAATTTGGAATTACCCAAAAAAAAGAAAATTCAAGATGAAATACAAAAAGCTCAAAAAGAGCAGGACGAGAAGTCCGGAGAATACAAGACTTTGAGCAAGAAAAGGGAGGAAATCCAAGCGAACGTAAAAGCCAGGGAGGAAGATATAAAGCTTAATAATAAAAGAATTGCAGCTGTCAAAGAAGATATCAAAATTACCGAAAAGAAAATTGCTATTGAAAAATTGAAAATTGACGAACAACAAGGTGGATCAAAAGAAGCGCTCCAAGAAAATTTGAAAGAGGTAGTATCAAACATACAAGAGAATGAATCGAAATTTGAAGCATTGAAACTACAATTGAAGGAGTTGAATTCAAAACCAAATTTTGATTATCAAGAATTACAAAAACTGCAACGAGAGTCTCGTAATAGAGTGCAACATCTACAAAATGAAAAGCGTAGATTGGAAAAAGAGCAAGATAACAAATATGCTCCTTGGGGATATAAAATGACTTCGTTGATAAATCAAATTCAAGCAAGAAATGATTGGGAATCCGAGCCTTTGGGTCCTTTAGGTAGTTATGTGCTGCTCAAAAAACAATATAGTAATTGGAAGTCATTGATTAGTACTGTTCTCAGTTCGGTACTTGATTCGTTTATTGTCACAAATGAACGAGATCGTAGCAAATTGGACGTTTTATTGAAGAGAAATGCTATTAGAGCAAATATAGTTGTCAAGAAATTTGAAAAGTTTGATTTTGAACACGGAAAACCCGATTCTAATATGCTTACATTGTTGGATATGATGGAATTTCACGAAGAATCAATTAAGTATACATTGATTGACTTGGGCTACATTGAAAAATCAATCATTGCAAAAGACGTTGATGAAGCGTCCATGTTTTGTCGTAAGCCAAATGTTTCCACTGCGTTAATTTTGTTTAGAAGAGACTCCGGTAAGAGAATAAGTTTCCAAAATAATACATTAAGACAAGATCCGGTATATTATCGAGATTCAATTAACAAATTCGGTGCAACTAGTAAAGGGGAATTATTAAATGAAATAACGAAAGAATTGAACGAGGAGCAAATTAGTTTAAATGACACAGAAAGAAAAATAAGGTCGATAAAAATGAAACTTGATCAAGAGAAAGATTTGTTAGAGAGGGAGTTGAATCAAGTTGCTAATGAAATTCAAAAACTAAAACAACAGCGAACAAAAATTGAGGATAAGTTGGATGAAGAAGTTGATTTCTCAGTAGTCAGCAACTGGGAGTTACGGATCGAAGAGCATCAATCCTCCATACAAAGATTTGAGGGGATAAACGAATCTTGTAGAGAAGCAATTGGACTTAAGTCACAGGAATTTATATCTGTGCAAAAAGAATACACCGAGAAAAAGTCCCAACTCAAGCTGGTAATAAAGACGAAAGACACATTGTATGACCAATTGAAATCAATCGAGGAAGAAATCAGAATACAAGAAGATTCAATTAAACATTATTTATACGAAGAAACTGAACTCGATAGACGCATCGAAAGAATAACTAGTAAAATAGAGGAAGGTAAACCGAAGTTGGAGGAAGCTTTAACCAAGGCTCAAGATTTTTGTCCGCAAGAATCTGTCCCTATAACTGAGGACGACACTCAAGAATCCATAGCACAAGAATATCAAGACGTTGTAAACCAATTACAAGAAGCTGAAAAGACACTAGGAAGCTCATTAGAAGAAGTGTTAACTCAACTTGAAAGCAAAAAAAATAAATACGAAATTGCAAACAACGATTTGAAAACTTTATTGACTACCCAACTGCAGTTACAATCTGAACTAAATATTAGGTTGAATTATTTAAACACGACAATTACAATTTCCATTGAAAATGCCGCCAGAACTTTTGAACGAGCAATGAAAATTAGAGGATTCAAGGGTAATTTGAAATTTGACGTTGGGGAGAAAACTTTGAAGTTGATTGTACAGACAAAAAAGGATGACGATAAGCGTGCAGTTGAATCGTTGTCAGGTGGTGAAAAGTCTTTTTCACAAATTGCGCTATTATTATCGATTTGGAAAATTATGAATTCAAAAATTAGGGGTTTGGACGAGTTTGATGTTTACATGGATTCTGTGAATCGTGCAACAAGTATCAAGTTGCTATTGAACGAATTGAAGCAATATCCCAAATCACAAAATATCTTTATAACACCGCAAGATATTGCTATTGTTGGAGATTTGGAAGACAAAAGTGTAATGATCCATAAAATGTCAGATCCAAGAAGTGATTAAACGGTGAGATCATGGGTGACGGGTGTTTGTTAGTTCTTTAGTTCATCATGTATAAGATTATTTTTTAGTTGGTTAATTCAATGTACAAGTACAGTTTTTTATTTATCAATTTTGGTCTTTGGTATCATAACTATTTTATTTATATACAGAAGTTCATACACCTTATACAATTTAATATTTATTTACAAGTAATTAATGCGTCATAAGTTGAGTTATTGAGTTTCTGATATTTTTCAAATAAATGCTTATTTAATGAAATCAGTTCGTCGCGTTGCGATAAAATTTTTAAACAATTCATTATGTCATGTAGTTCATTAGAGTAAAGTAGAATCTTCAAGTAATTCTTCAATACTTTGGTATTTAATTTTCCGTGGTTGACTTCTTTGTGTAATTGAAAAAGTGATTTCGATAAGTCAATAAGTTTACTATCGTGTTCAGCCTCCAATTTTGTAATAATGCAGTGAAAAACAGTCATGAAATTCTGATGTCTAACAATCCTATGTTTGTTTGTTGATTTAAACTTTGACACTTGGTCCAAATATTCTAAGACCAACTCAAGTTTATTTAACTTGCATAAACTTGAAGTAACAAAGATGTTAACCATGTAATGAGTAGATTTAGTCAACAGTAATAAATTTCCCAACAAACGCGTTTCATCCTGATTCTCGATATGTTTCAAAATCATATACTCAAAATTTGGTAAATCATTCACTGATATTGACCCATTTATGAACGGTTTAACCAATTTGTTGGGTGATTTATATACATTTCGTTGAATAATAGGGTTGTAGTTGTCAATTTTTAAAATATTACAAATCAAATTTTGGTGTATGTCCAAATCAAATTGATCAAATTGTTGATTTTTATACTTGTTGGACTTGATATTTTCATTTCTCCACTCAACGTTATATAGACATTCATGGTTTCTATTTGGATTAGAGTCACTTAACAAATAGCATAATTTTGTGAAATTGGTTAAAGCGTCTTTGTAATTGCCTAACTTGGAGAAGGTTTCGATCAATAGAATCACTAGGTTTTTGTAAAATTGATTATGGTTTGAAAATGAGTAGAATCGCTTAAAGTAAGTCAAAAGCCCTTTTATTCTTGCAAAATCGTTATTGTTCATGTATATTATTGCCAACTGTTCGAGCAAATGAGGTGACACCAAAAACGGTATTTGGTCATTAAATGGTAAGTAATTTGTTGTATCTTCGCTATAAAATTTGTAGTTGTCAATGATTTCATGATAAACTAATATTGAACCCCAATGATCACTAGTTAAACAAATCTGATTGATATAGAAGGACCACAATTCATTTGAAAGTTTATACTCGTACGATGATAATTTATGCAATAGTAAGTGAACTGATCTCAAGTCATTCTGATATATGCAATTGTATAGAAAAGTTTCCATCAATTCATGATTCAAAAATTTACAGTTGTCGACGATAAATTGAAAAGTATCATGTGATGAATCTTGCATTAGGTTATATAATTTCAAATTCAATAAATTTTGATTTTTACTTGTCAATTGATCTTGCTCCAAAAGTGGTAACTGTTTAAATTCGACTGAAAATTGTTGTATCATTGAGTGAGTCAACTTTACATCGTTTGAAATTGTATTCAACAGAAATAGTCGCCTCAATGTTGGTGCTTTGGGTCGTATTCTGGCTCTAGTTAGCATTTTGATCTGGCAAACTGTTTTTTGATATTGAACAATTAACACGTTAAAATTTTTCAACCATTGCAAAATGTTTAAACTAGGTTTCTCACGTACCATCAAAACGTCCATACCTAGGACTTCTTTCAAAGTAGCACGTCCTATATTGATAAGCAATGTTGGGATAATAAAGAGACATAATTCAACCGGTATTTCGGACAAATTAACATCCTTTGTTGATGAAAATGTAACAGACACAGTCACCACTACCTTGCACTCGAATGAGTTAGGTTATTTAAATAGTATTGGTTTGGCCCAAGGATATGGACCAACTAGTATCATTGAAAAGTTATTAGAAATTACACATGTTTACACTGATTTACCTTGGTGGTCCACAATTATAGTTACAACATTAGCTATAAGAATCGTCTTGTTTCCATTATACGTTAAATCAAGTTCAAATGCAACCAGAATGTCAAAAGTCAAACCCCAGTTGGATAAAATTATGAAAGAAATCAAAAATGGTGACGTGCAAGATCAAATGAGAGGCATGGAGAAGAGAAGGAAAATAATGAAAGACAACAATATCTCAACATTGGCGACTTTAGCTCCGATGGTCCAATTACCATTGGCGTACGGATTTTTTCAAGCTTTGAGAAAAATGGCTAATTACCCCGTCGAAGGGTTTACAACCCAGGGTTACTCATGGTTTCAGGATCTTACTGCTGTTGATCCATACTTGGGTTTGCAAACTATCGCAGCATTATCGATTATAACAGTTGTTAGATTTGGCGGAGAGACCGGTCAACATGCATTTGCGAAATCGATGAAGACAGTAATGACGGTCGTACCTTTGATATCAATTTTGATTACCAAGAACTTTTCGGCTGCAATTGTGTTGTATTTTGCCATCAATTCCATCTTTTCGTTGTTTCAATCATTGATTTTACGAAACAATTTCTGTAGAAAACTTTTGAACATGCCACCAAAGTTGACTCAGACGCAATTGGAACAATCAAACCAAAATGATAACAAGTCATTAAAAGAAACTTTCAACTCCTTTGTCGAAAGTAACAGAGAGAAAGCAATTGAAAAGACAAGACAAGCTAACAAGAAATTGGAAGCAAAACAACAAAGGAAATTGACAAATCAAAACACTTTCATTAAAAGACATTAAAAAACAAAAACAATCAATCTTGTATATACAGATACATATTACTTTATATTGTTACTTTTACATAGGAATACATGACAATGCAGCAGCATTCCGCAGAAGTCGACTTTACTTCGCCGGTAAGCTCTAATCTTGGTTTATTACCACATTTGTCTAGTCGAATCTATAACTAGCCGTCCAACCTAAATACATGGTTTGTAACTTTGGGGGACTAGATGTTGATAATATTTATAAATGCGCCTGTCTCCCTCACCAAGAAAAATTCAAATTAATCAACTACCATTTTCACCATACTCTATCCCACTTTGATCCACGCTGATATATACATAGTGTACACTATAGACATAGACTAATTGATATATTATTTGCCCTGATATTGTGGTTTATTTTAGACAATGAGTTTTTTTATGGTACCTTCGGTGTCGTACCAGACACAACAAAAGTTAAACCAGCAAAAGGAGAAACTGAGAGACAAAGATAAGGATAAGGATAAAGAGAGAAAGAGAAAACTGAAACTGAAATTGAAAAGTTCCATCGATAGTTCTTCTACAAAACGATCATCACTAAGCTCCAAGAACAGCACTGAGCTGATCGATAAACCGGCGTTGCCAGTCATTAATCTGAACTCAAATCTGGCTGCATATAATAATAATATTAATAATAATAATAATAACATCAATGGTAATAATAATCATAATCATAATGATAATAATAATATTGCCAGCAGCCAACGAAGCATATTGGAAAAATTGAATGAAGAAGATGTGAATGAACAAGAAGTTGAAGAGAGTTCAAGAAGTATTTTGTCCAGGAGTCATTCAACTTCAGATTGTAGACTGGAACTTTCTCACACGAACTGCGATGAAACCAAGGATTATGCTTCGAAAATTGCCTTCAAATATGGTGAGTCAATGGAATTAGATAATTATAAAACATTGAAAAGTAGCTCGAATACAATTTCAAGTCAATTGAACTCAAACACATCTGCACCTGCGTCGCCGAGTGTATTGGTAAGACCAAGGACAAATTCTGCATTATCCACTCATCAACTTAGTAATCAGCCACAAACGTCTCAGTCGCATTCAATTTCAAATTACTTGCAAAATCAAGCATTCCACAGAAATGCTTCGATGACAAGTTCAAATTCAGCTAACTCGTTGAATTCGGCAAACAACTCGTTTTTCACCAATCCAAATTCAAACTCGAACCAGAAATTTCGTAAACTTTCATTCTTGGGCAATTCAAAAAGAAAAGATAGTCTGGTAGGGTTATCACCGGAGTCACCAGGCGGGGGCCATCTTCAGGGCGGACTGAACTCAAAACCGGTCTCACCAGGCCAGTTTTCATTATCTGGATCGTATTTTCCTGAATATCCAGCCAATGACACAACAAAATTACAACCGTTTGTTCCCATCTTAGATTTAACAGTTTGTAATACATTTGAAGGCGTGAAAAGAAATTTTTTTAGTCCTGGGTATTTCATCTTTAGATACAATAATTTTTTGTCGTTAATTGGTGACTACCATTCCAGTGATGCGTTGAATTTCTCAAAGATTAGAAATCATTCATTATATAAGTTTATAATGCGTCAAAAAAGTGCGAAAGAATATCTTGACAAGAATAGTAAAGTCAAGAAGTTTGTTGATTTATCGACTTTAGAGAATGTGTTGGCTTATGAATTATATGCACCCGCAAGATCGATTCTACGAGAAATGATCAAATCGGCATCTAAAAATCATAAATTGTATTATAATGAAGAGTTAGTTCAAATCAACTTTGTCAATTATATTCGATATATTATTAACATACCAGATGATTTGAACTACCAGGAATTAACTGGGTTTGAAAAACATCATTACGAATTCAAGCAATTGTTTAACAATATCGCTGATTCAATAATCGATTTAAAGCAAGAAAACTCAGTTGTTGATGATTTGTTAAACAAACAATCGAGAAACAAGATTATAATCGAAGCTGTCACAAAAGTTAGTTACGAGTATATTTTATTAGAAAAGTACAGGTTTGACATTATTGCCAAGCTTCATAATAACCACCTATTTGATAAAGATATCTTAGTATTTTTATTCAACAGATACAAAGAGCGTATCAAAAATTATGAGAAGGAAAGTGTCAAAGTTTTGATTTACAATTCATCGAATTCAAGTCAATATGGTTGGTACTTATCAACTACAATACCATTTGTTAGATTTATTGAGACTCATGTTTACACTGAAGAAGTTGAATTGATTGAAAATTACTCCAAATATAGTGAAGTGGAAACTTCGATAGAGAAAAATAATTTCGAAACAAGTGACGAAGAATTATTTGATCAATACTTCAGAAAGTTGAATTTTTCCTCATATAATGAATACAGTAATATTTCAAATGAGAAGTTGGTCAAGTTGGCAAAATTGATTGATAATCAGTCTCCTAAATATAATAGAATTAACAAGCGAGAAGTTTCGGATCCGTCGTCGAGTTTCTCACACAAGCCAATGAATTACGAATATTATAATTCAAGTATTTCAACGATTCCATCAAATACGTTTGAATTGATACATTCAAATGACTTGCCGTATCAAGTCAAACAAAATAATTATAAATCAATATTACGAGAATTCCATCGTGTCTTGAAACCAAAGGGATGTTTGATCATCGAAGCGATTCAATTGGGTGCAAAGTCAATTGATGAGTTTTTACAAAGTTATAAAAGTGGTGACTTTCCAAACAATTGGACTTACAATGATTTCTCGGTTTTGCACCACATAGACGCAATACCAAATTTTATGGAGACTATATTAATTGCATTGAATGAAATTTTTGGTGAAGGCTCAGTCAAGTACTCGATAGTATTGTTGAACTCCACATCAGACTCCAACAATTTCATTCTTAAATTTGGTGGCATGAAATTATTTGAATTGGTTGGCAAATTGAATGACTATTGTACCTTCTTTCATGATTCCATTGATGGATTGAAATCTATCAATGGTTCTAGTATACACTTCAACATTCAAATCAGAGCTTACAAGAAGTAGTAGATAGACATTTGTAATATTTATATACAATGCTGGTCATTAAATATGAAACAACTCTGGTTTTCTATCTGACTCATTTTTTTTTTTCAATTTTTTTTTTTTTTTTTGTATATATAGACTCCAACCACCCAACTACCAGTGATTAGAATCAAATATGACATTGGTTCATGTTATTGACGTTGAAAGCGGTAATCTACAATCATTGTCCAATGCAATTTTAAAGATTAATCCGAGTTATCAAATCAAGTTTATTCATAATGAAAGCGAATTCATTCAGTACAATGAAGAAATTGAAAAATTGATATTTCCAGGTGTTGGTAATTTTGGCCATTTTGTCAATGAATTGAACAGTAGAAAGTTATCCCAACACATAAAACAGTACATCCAAGCTGGCAGATCAATTATGGGAATTTGCGTTGGCTTACAATCATTTTTCAATATTTCAGAGGAAAGTGGAGAAAGTGTCAAAGGTTTGGAATTGTTAGATTTTGATTTATTCAAGTTTGATTCGAACGATCAGCTATTCCAAAATCAGGGCATAAAAAAGTCAGTTCCTCATATTGGATGGAATTCGATCGATGAAATAATTATAAATGGTGAAGTTCAAAATGACCAATCGTTGTATGGTATAAACAATCAAAGTAAATACTACTTTGTTCACTCATATGCAGCATTGATTAAGGATGAATCTATTGAAAAGAAACTTAAGCAATATGAGACACACGGCTGGAATTTTGCCATTAGCAGATATGGATCAGAAAAATTCATTGCTGCTATCTCAAAAGACAACTTGGTTGCAACGCAATTCCACCCTGAGAAATCAGGTATTGTTGGATTGAAAATCATCAAAAACTTTTTAACAAATGAAAAATCTCCAAAAATAGATTTTGATTCAATAACACCTCCAAGTGACATCGAGAAAACGTTGAGCGGGTTGACAAGAAGAATAATTGCATGTTTAGATGTTAGATCTAATGATGCTGGGGATTTGGTGGTTACTAAAGGAGATCAGTATGATGTACGAGAAAGTGATTCTAAAAATGTGAGAAATTTGGGGAAACCAATTGAATTGGCAACCAAATATTATAATCAAGGTGCTGATGAAATTGTATTTTTGAACATAACCAGTTTCAGAAATTCACCAATCAAAGATTTACCAATGTTGGAAGTGTTACGGAAGTCTGCACAAACTATATTTGTTCCTCTAACTGTTGGTGGAGGCATAAAAGACATGATCGATCCTGAGACGGAGAAATTAGTACCAGCTGCACAAATTGCAAACTTGTACTTCAAAGCTGGTGCTGACAAGATCAGTATTGGCTCAGACGCCGTTATCATAGCTGAAGATTTTTATCGCAACAATCAAGTCGCCACTGGGAAAACATCAATTGAAACAATTTCAAAAACGTTTGGTAGCCAAGCAGTTGTAATATCGGTTGATCCAAAAAGAAAATATTTAAACTCGCCGTCTGAGACAAGTCAACTGGTAATTGAAATTTCGGATCCACAAGAATATGGTCCAAATGGGGAAAAATACTGTTATTACCAAGTTACATCTCAAGGAGGTAGAAAAACTCACGAGTTGGGTGCATTAGAATTATGTTTAGCATGCGAGAAGCTAGGTGCCGGTGAAATATTGTTAAATTCGATAGATTATGACGGGTCGAACAAGGGCTACAATTTACAGTTGATCAACCAGATTAAAAAATCTGTTGGTATACCTGTTATTGCATCTAGTGGTGCAGGTAGACCACAACATTTTGAACAAGTATTCAAACAAGATTTTAACGTCGATGCCGCTTTAGGTGCTGGATTGTTTCACCGTGGTGAATATACCGTTGACGATGTAAAACAATATTTACAAGATACTGGTAAGTTGAACGTTAGACTCAACCAAAATATAGATCTATAATAAACGAAAAGCCACAAGAGATTGTGCCAACGTATATACTTTGGTTTATAAACTGTCGTGACATTAGTTTCTCACATCTTACGGCTATTTCAAATGCGTATTGAGTTCACCGACATTGTCTATGGTTTTAATGATATCAATATATTTGTAATTTTTTTTTTTTTTTTCGTTTGAGTTGTCACTACAACCTATAATTGACAAAAGCAGGATTACGGTGTAAATGTATATAATTGGATTGAACATGCTATTATAGTTTCATGAGTGAATTCAGACAATTACTAAAATCGAATGATTTATTTAAAATCAATTCAATTGACTCTCATGAAGATTTGGAAGAGTTGTCAAACAGTCCTAGTGAATTGACTTGTGTAACTAGTCATGACAACATAACAAAGAACAATAAGAAGGTGAATCACGACTCGATATTAAGGAAAATATCATCGTCTCCGATTCAATCCAATTTACCGAGCATATTCAACAATTTAAGGTCGAATGAAACCACTACTGATTCATTGCCAAAAACTTTTATCAAGAAACTATTGCACATCGAAGACGAGCCAAAAAGAAAGGTCTTGGAACGTAGTTTCAACATACATGCGGATGTAACTTATAGATCATTCGAGAATCAAATTGAGTTAAAATCGGATTTTGCAAATATTATCGGTCAGATTCAAATTGATCCAATTTTTAAAAAAACCGGCTTGAGTCTAACTAAAATATCATACAAGTCAAAGAAGAAAATTTTGTTCTTTATTGACTCGATTGATTTTAAATTCAGTTGGAAAGTTGCTTCGATTTTATCAAATACTAGATCAAATGCCATCGCGAATAATACTGATACAATAGCTAGAAAGTTGTCAATTTCAAGCGCAAGGGTGCATGAATTCACTTTGGATGACATTAAATCCATTTACATGGAGAAACAGGGCTCTTCATATAGGGAAGAACTCGGCATTTCAAAAGAGTTTGAAAACAGATGGTTGACATTGATATATTTCAATTCGAAAAAAGGAAACCTCAAGTCATTGCATTTGATAAGTGATACGGTCGAAGATTTTAAAAAATTATCATTGGCAATTATGAATTTGAGAAATCTAAGATTACAATTATCAAAGGAATTTTTGATCAACTCAAAAGATTTAAAGAAAAACTTGGTTGAATCAATTATGGTTGATGACAAGAATAATAATAAAATTGTCCGCGAATTTATTTCATTTGAAGATATTTTGAAGTACTCAAAACGGTTGAATATAAATGTGAATAAAAGTTACCTACGGAACATTTTTGATCAAGTCTTGGGTACTACTAATTCTGAGTTTGAAAAACAGTTAAATTTTAATCAGTTTAAACAGTTTGTGTCAATTTTAAAAAATAGAGATGATATTACTCAAATTTGGTCAAGTTTGAAATCAAGTGAGTCTGGTATGACTTTGAAAGATTTTGAATCCTTCATTATTAACATTCAAAATGAAACTGTGAATGATCATCTGGAACTAGAAATTATATTTGATAAGTTTTCCACGTTTGAAAATGTATGGTCGGTAAACTCTTTGAATAATTTTTTGTTGTCGAATTATTCCAAATCAATTCACAATATGGAATCCAAAAACTATTTCGATTATCCATTGACCGATTACTTTATATCTTCCTCCCACAACACTTACTTGATTGGAAGACAGGTTGCCGGCGATTCCTCAGTCAAAGGATACATAAAGGTATTACAAAAAGGATGTCGGTGCATTGAAATCGATGTTTGGAATGGTGATCCTAATGAAGACGAAAATGGTCCTGTTGTAAATCACGGTAGAACTTTCACAAAGCTGATCAGTTTTGCCAATGTAATAAAAACAATCAAAAAGTTTGCCTTTATTATAACTCCACTACCGTTGATATTGAGTTTGGAAGTTCATTGTTCATCTGATAATCAAAGAAAAATAGTCAAAATTTTGAAGGAAATTCTCAAAGAAAGTTTGATTATTGATCCTTTGAATGATAAAAGTGTTTTACCATCACCTTCGCAATTGAAGCATAAATTTATTGTTAAAATCAAAAAAACAAGTGAATTTCGGAATTTGATTGAAATGAACGACGGAAGTTATACAACAAGCACAACTACAACCTCCATGAGTGAAGATAATGAGTTCAAAATTAATCAAAACTTTTTTACGCGAAAAGTTAAAACGCCAAAGATTATCAATGAACTAAGTGATTTAGGTGTTTACGTCCAAGGGTTGAAATTCAGAAATTTTTCATTACCGGAATCAAAAACCTTCAATCATTGTTTTTCTCTTAGTGAAAAGACAATAAACAAGATGATCAAAGATAAAGATAAGATGTCATCATTAAACAAGCATAACAAAAAATACTTTCTTAGAGTCTATCCTTCCAAAACAAGGATAAAGTCATCGAACTTCAATCCAATTCTATATTGGAAACATGGAGTGCAAATGGTCGCTACAAACTGGCAAACTTATGACTTGGGTCAACAGTTGAATGAAGCAATGTTTGAAACTATTGATAAAAAAGGTTACGTTTTAAAATCACCAGAAATGAGAAAACCGTATATAAAGTCATCTAAATTTAAATTTTTAAGAAACGAATCAAAGTCAATCAAGTTCACTTTTAACATCATTAGTGGTCACCAATTACCTAGACTAAACATTGACGATGAGAGTGCGGTAAACCCATTTGTGACATTCGAGGTTATAGGGGCCAACTCGGTTATATGGGATAGACCATTAAAATCTAATGTGTTTAAAACAAGAATAATTTCTGAGAACGGGTTCAACCCGATTTGGAATGAGTCTATTTCTGGTTCAATTGAATTTGACGATGACTTGATATTTGTGAAATTTACAGTCTACAACTCAATTTCTAAAATTGAAGAGATTGATCCACTGCCAATTGGTATTGCTGTTTATAAGTTGAATTATTTGAAACAAGGTTTTAGGTATTTGTCGATCAATGATTCGTTTGGAGAAAATCTAGTTTATAGCTCATTACTAGTGAAAATTAACTATGATGAGTTCACATGAACGCTACTCAGTTGCAAAAAAGTGTTATTGACTCTCTGTAATTTATGATGCAAAATATATATACGATGCGATGATCTGAAAAAAAAAAAATAAAATAAAATAAAAATAAAAAATATAAGGACAATAAATTTACATTTCTTATCAGAATGGGTAAAATATCAACCAGTGAAACTAAGCTTAAACAGCGTCATAATCCGTTGCTAAAAGATATATCATCGGCTGGAGGTAATTTGAGAACTAAAAAAAGCTCAAAGCAACAAAGGAACAGAAAAGACCAACAACAGGATGACCAGCAGGATGGGTTCTTAGACGCAACAAGTTCAAGAAAAATTTTACAACTAGCCAAAGAACAGCAAGACGAATTGGAAGGAGAAGAAGAACAGACTGATGAAAACAAACCTAGTTTTATAGAAAGTTTTAAACAACAAGAGATGAGTGATGAGGACAGTGAACAGGAATATTCAGACTATGGAGTAGACGAAGAGGAAGAGGAAGAGTTTATCGTTGATGAAGAAGAAGTCCAAGTTGATGAAAAAGATGCAGAATTATTCAACAAATACTTTCAAAACAATGGCTCAACCGGTGGAGGCATAAACTTAGTCGATAAAATTATGGCCAAAATTCACGAGAAGGAATCACAGCAACAAGTTGCAGAACCTATAGAAAGACCAGCGGATGCGGTGTTGTTGCCACCAAAAGTTATAGCTGCATATGAAAAAATTGGTCAGATTTTACGTACATATACACACGGTAAGTTGCCCAAATTGTTCAAGATCTTACCGTCTTTGAAGAATTGGCAAGACGTTTTGTACGTCACTAACCCGGACCAATGGTCAAACAATGCAGTTTATGAGGCAACCAAGTTGTTTGTATCGAACTTATCTGCATCCGAATCACAAAAGTTTATCCAACTAGTCTTGTTAGAAAGATTCAGAACTTGTATACAAGAATCAGACGATCACTCACTAAACTACCATTTGTACAGATCATTGAAGAAGTCATTGTATAAACCAGGTGCTTTTTTCAAAGGATTTTTGATTCCATTAGCTGATGATTTCTGCACAGTACGTGAGGCCACTATTGCAGCGTCGATATTGAACAAAGTTTCAATTCCAGTATTGCATTCATCTGTTGCTTTGACTCAATTGTTACAAAAAGATTTCACACCGGCAACAACTGTATTTATCCGAGTTTTGATTGAGAAAAAATACGCATTACCTTACCAGACTTTGGATGAGTTAGTATACTACTTTATGAGATTTAGAAACATAAGCAATGAAGAAATGGATGTTGATCAAGACAAAGTTCCTCAGTTGCCTGTTGTTTGGCACAAGGCTTTCTTGGCGTTTAGTCAAAGATATAAGAATGACATAACTGATGAGCAAAGGGAATTTTTGTTGGAAACTGTAAAACAAAGATTCCATCATGCTATTGGGCCAGAAATACGAAGAGAATTATTAGCTGGTCAACCTAGATTACCACCAGCTACAAAACAAGACGATGGAATAATGATTGATGCCTTCTAAATATTTACATATACATATATCTATAAGATTAAAAATTTTGTCATTTAAACTTTATTCTATACATGCACAGGCACATTTGTCCTCTTCCTTGCATCGTCGCACAATTTCTCAAAATCGACAGTTAAAGCAAAGTAACTTTGAACAACGCCAACAATAGTCAACGCGACAGTACTACCGATCCATAACCCATGTAAACTGCCCTTCCAAGGGGAGTAGAAGGTTAAATAAATGGACAATGGCAATCCAACAACATAATACGAAAATAAATTCACTATACCCCCGATACTTGTTAGCCCCTCACCTCTCAAACAGCCTGCTGAGTTTGCATTCATAGCGTCACTGATTTGCATCAATGCTATCAACCACATGATGTTCAAAACCGTGCTGATGACCTCTTCGTTATCAGTAAACAAGTATGCAATTTGTTTCTGGAAGACCCACAACGCTAAGAAATTCAATGCAGATATGATTAATCCAAACGATAACGAGACTTGAGTGGTAATCTTTGCCGCGTCAGCCAATCCGGCACCCAAAAAGTTTGCAATTCTGGTAGATGATGCAATTCCAATGGCAAATGGTACTTGGTAGGTCAACGAAGCCATCGTAGTACCTATGGATTGTGCTGCTAAAGGAATAGTTCCGAGATAGGATGCTAACAAGGTTAAAATCTCAAATGCTAAAAACTCGGCATCCAACATGATCAAACCTGGAATTGCCAAGTTAGCCAATTTGCCCCAACCTCTAAAACAATCGTTGATACTAAAGCCGCCCCAACATTTCAATGGATGCAACCCTGTTGGGGTATCCTTGTCTTTGATACAGAACACTGTGCTCAAAAACAAGCCAAAAAACATCAACCAGTAATTGATTGCAACGGATATAGGTGAGCCCAAATAGCCAATGTGTTTAACCAACAAGACATTCATGATCAAATTGCTTGGCGCAGCAAACAATAATACATAAGTGGAGATGTGATAAATACCTTGTGCTTGTAAAAACCTCTTACCACACTCAAATAGGATATACCCTGGAATACCAAACGCAAGATATTTCAAATACACGGCTGACAACTTGGCTGTTTCTTTGTCGGGTAACAATAAACAGATTAAATCATAACCAAAAAAAATCCAAATGAACAAGATCGGAATCATAACTGTGAAAATTAATGTAGTACATTTCTGCAAGTACGAGCCAACCAATTTGTATTTTTTGGCTCCAAAAGCTTGTGGACACAATGTATCCAACGCGGTTGCTAAACCTTGAATGGTTGCATACCCGGTAATATTTGCTGTCATAGCACCCATTGAAACAGCAGCCAATTCGGTAGCACCCAAATGACCAACTGTGAATACTGAAACAGTTGATAACGAGTTTTGTAACAAAAAGGTCATGACTAACGGTATCGATGATTTGATCAATGATTTCAACTCTATTTTGGCTGTTGTTGATCTAATCTCTTTATTTTTGATTGCATTCTCAAATGTTTGTCTTACTTGTTCCTCGTTGTCAGTATCGTCAATATCGATATTCGAGTCTTTGAGGAAATCCCTTTCCTCGTGCAACAATTCTTGATTTATACTTGATTTTCTTCTGTGGTCGTTTTTCTGTAACAAAGGTTGTTGTTCGTCAGTCTCGTAATCTGCTTCTTCATCTTGGTTCTTCACAATGTTGTTGTTTGACGATGAGTGTATGAAATCCAGTGGTATAAAAAGTCCTCCCTTACCCACAGAACCATAAACAACTGAGGCTCTTCTTTTGGTATTTGAATGGGTGAATTGATGGTTCCTATCGCTACTACTCATATTGCATTAATATATCCAAACCAAATTAAAGTGATAAAAAATTTTAAAGAACGTGTGGCTAATGAAATCTACGATGGTAATTATTGAAATTAATTGTTAATTTATATGGAGATGAAGAAAAAAAGAAATAAAAAAAAAAAAATTTATACTGCGTTCCGAATTAGGAAAGCTCAGAACGCATCTCTTACGTAATGATAAGGGGATGGATTCCATACATATACACAGCGCGACATTGACGGTGCTACAATTTTCATCGCCTTTACGAGGACAAACACATTAACATCATATATTCGATAATAATTGAGCTAAACATCTCTTCGTTGCAATATCATCTTGTAATATCACTGAGAAGGTGCCATCTCTCAATGGTTCTGGTAATATGCTAACCAAAGCTTTTCTTGCTTCTAAATTATCACTCAATCTCATGTAACAACGAACTATATGTTTCAACAATCTGCTAGAGCTGTTGGACTGTTGTTGGTTTGGATTTTGTTGTTGTTGTTGTTGTTGTTGCTGTTGCTGTTGTTGACTCGTGGTTGCGCTCAATTGATCAATCATTTTTGACAATACGGACGCAACAGTATGAAATCTTTCAAATGTGGTACACACATAATTTAGTCCTTGATCATCCAACAATATTTTCTGTAAAATGAAAATAGCAACTGTTTTAGACAATTCTGACGATATCTCCATAATGTTCAAACATAATGGCACAATTTCCGTAGTCAACAAAAAATTTATCACTTCCGGGGTATCATTCTTGACTAGTGCACCAATCACACCCAAACTAGTTAATCTTAAATATTCGAAGCTTCTTTGTCTTGCATTTGTCGATAAAAATGGATATAAATATAACGGCAAGTTTGCATTCAAGAAGAGGCCTCTGGTTTGAACATTACTAGCAACACACTGCAATAATGCTAAGGCATTACATACTCTATTCGATGTGCTTGCATTCAAATTTGGTGGATTCAAATATGGATACACCGATATAATTTCTTCCAATAATACAGTTATGACACCGAAGGAATTCCATAAAACTAATGCCAAATCGTCGTATTGTTCCCTTTTTTTACCCAACTCTAACAATGCTCGTTCTCTGTTATTACCTGTTACTAATTCTGAAATCCATTGGTATATTTGTTCATCATTCAATGCACGGTTATTAGTCAATGACATATTATTTGATGGTGGTATTTGATTGAAATTGTTCAACTTAGATTGATCTATATTGTTATTATTATAATTGTTGTTATTACTTGATATTGGAAGATTAACAGGGTTTATTTGTTGTTGTTTTAGTCCTCTAAACATAATACTTTCAATCAGACTGAAAACGTTATAAAGTCGAAAAAGAAAAAAATGCGAGAACAAACCAAAAAAAAAAAAAAAAATACCGTCAAATTCAGTGTCTCTTTTTTTCCAAGACACTGGATTTTACGACAAACTGAAAAATATCCTCTCCTCCTCCGACCCTTTTCCCATCTGGTAAAATTCTATTTACCATACAAATATGACTCATGAAATATTCTCATTCACCTTAGACCAACTAGATGAGTTGGAAAACAAATTGGTATTTGATCAATTTAATAGTGAGGTTGCATTCGACCTTGGTTGTTTGGTTAGATCGTTAGCCCAAGAGAAATATCCAAGAAAATCGATAATTGTTGACATAACGTTAATTGGTGGACAAAACTTATTCCATACTGCTATTAATTCAGGTACTTCGATAGATAATGACGAATGGGTCAAACGTAAAATCAATACTGTGTTTAGATTTCAAAAGTCAAGTTTTTACATCGGACAGAAATTGAGAATCAAAGGTAAATCGTTAGAGGAGGCTAATTTCATCTCATCAGTCGAATATGCAACCCACGGAGGTAGTATTCCATTGAGAATTAAAGATTTCGATGGTATAATTGGTGCTTTGACCATTAGTGGGTTAGCTCAAGAAGAAGATCACTTGTTAGCCATTGAAGGTGTCAAGCTTTTCAAAGATCAAGGTTTAAATTATCAAGTACGTGGATAATCAATAATCATAAAATGGATTATCAAGTAAGTCTTTGTAAATATTTACTGATGACGTTAGATGTCTAAATTTTACTTTACTTTACGCATAATTGTTTAAAATTTAATAAAAGTCGTTTATCACTTTGATTATTGACGCAGTAGTTTCATGGTTATACGTAGTTTCATTGCTAGAAATGCTATACCGGGGTTTCTTGATGCGGACAACAGTGGATGTTTGATATTGATTCGCCAGCACGCTTTCCCGACAGTATAATTTGCAACTGTAGTGATACAATAGGCCTTTGCTCTCTATATATAATATGATTATCTAAATCAAATTAAAGTTATACCGATGCTTATCAGTAGATGTGTCATGTAACCACTTTGTGTAATGGTAGCGCGGTAATTGTGCTGTGGCCAGTTTACTTTATGGGTAATTATCAACAACAAGATAACCTACAATAGATGGATCGCTTGACTAGTTCTTTGCAAGTGCAATTTTCTGGATTCTGGTCCAGTTGATGCAAAATCAACTAACATTTATTATTTTTTTTTTTTTTTTTTGATTTTGTTATTTACATTTTTTCCTTTCCTGAATCAAATCGAAAGTATCTCAATCAGTAAACGTTCAACAAGTACCAATGGACAATAGGAGCACTCAATTTGGTAGTAGCAGCATACTTTATAATCAAGAAGAAGATGTAGACCCATGGAATGACAACACAAATTCCGTCAATAAGTCTAACAACAACAACAACAACAACAACACTGGCAGCGACAGGTTACCCTATCAATCATCATTTCTAACTTCATCTCAGTTGTTAGACTCTCAACAGCCTTTAGGCGACAATTTACAGAAATTTTCAAAACTTTCAATTAATAATATTCCTAGATCTTATGAAATTGTATACTCGAATTCAATCAATAAAATACAAAATTTAAATGATTTTGAGATCCATGTCATTGATAAATTGATTACTTTGAATTACCTAACGACATATCAAAAGTCAAAGTTATTGGATTGCATATACGACAATAATTTACTACCAATTACGTTATCTAATAATTTCTATCAAGTTTTGGGCCTATTAGCTTTGGAAATTGACGTACCTGGATCCGGCGATTACGTCACATTACAATTTAAATTGAATGATCTACCAAACTTGCCAGATAATTTTGTCAAACAATTTGAAATAGTGAGCGATCCGTTAATGGCAAATAGCTCCCACATCAAGCAGCAGCAAGATGATGACGAAGAAGCGGTCGGGGAAGAAGTCGAGGGTAATGAAGATGGTTGGAATAAACAAGCTAGAGATCCTTTGTTAACGGACCATTCCTCCAACAACATCTTGATTGAAGATCAAACTGCATCCGACGACCATGAGATTTTGTCTAACGTGCATCCAGATTATATTAACAAATATATCGATGAATTGAAAGATCAATTTAAACCATTGTTCAATGATGTAGATTTGATTAAAATTAAAGAGATACCCGAAAAAGAAGGCATATTGTTCAAGCATATCAATTACATTATAACGCACGATTTGAATTTGAGTAAAAGAGCGTCATCGTCGTCATCGAATAAAGTTATTCGAAGGTATTCTGATTTTGTGTGGCTATTGGAGTTTCTATTGCAGAAATACCCATTTCGTGTTATACCCGGATTACCACCAAAGAAATTTTCTGGTATGTATACTATGAGCAAGTATTTGTTTTTTTGATTTTTTTGATACTAATTAATTAATAGTAGGAGCCTCACCAGATTCCCAGTTTTTACAACGAAGAAGGCGCGGATTGCACCGGTTCTTGAATCAATTGATCAAGCATCCTGTATTAAAAGATGAGCCCGTGGTACAAACTTTTTTAACGGTGCCAACGGATATGACGACTTGGAAAAAGCAAGCCAAAATTGACTATTCTTTGGAGTTCAAAGGACAAAAAATTCAAACTAATTTTATTAATATCATATGGCCAAGTATTGGCGAATCTTTTTTGAAAAATTGGGCTTTGGCAGAAAATAGTATTAAAAGTTTGATCGATAAGTGGACCAAGATTATAATCTTGGTAGAAAGGTACGAAAGAAGACAACAGCAGATTGCATTTGATAATGGGAAATTTGTGGAAATGATCAATCAATTCACACAGTTGGACACTACTGTATATCAGGAAAATGAAGATTTGATCAACATCAATCTTTCATTGGATAATATTTCTACGTTTTTTCAAAAGTCTTCGACCAATATTATTGATGAAAGTTACTTAATTAATACAAAAACATTGGAAAAATTCAAAAATTATATGGATTATTTGTATAGTTTACAGGAGTTATTTGAAAGAAGCAAAAAATTATCTGTGAATCAAATCGAGTTCTTGGATAAAAGAATCAAAGAAAACGAAATCAAGTTTCACAAGATTCAACAAGATGCTGATGTTAAGGGCCAAGATATAACAAAAATCAAACAATTGATTATCAACGATAAACAGGAAATCTTCCAACAGTTGAATAAAGATTGGTTGATTAAACAATGTTGCTATCAGGAATATATTAGATTCCAAGAGACCCAATTCTTGATCAGTGAAGTCTGGATTGAGTTTATCAAGGATCGCTCCAACTATCAAAATAATTTCAGCCAAATGTATGAAAACTTAGCAACAGAAATCACAAATGATATGCCATTAAATAGATAATTGATACCATTTCTCAATTAAGTCCTTGTTGGTCAAATTCAATTCGTCATCAAAATATTTGTTATTTAATAAATTTTTAATATTCAATTCCACCTTTGCTTCATTGAACAACGTCTTATCCGCTTTGCAATAAAGTCTCGCTAATATTTTTCCAACTTCAATTGCCAATTCTGCGCCAATTGGATAAGCTGTGTTGAAACCTGCTTGTAAATTTGACTCTTTGTTTGTAGTTAATCCGTTTAGATAACCTTGTTTGTAATGATGTCTGATTATGTCATTATTTGGATTTGGATCATCTTCAAGCCAGATACCATCTTCATCATCATTTACAGGTTTATCGTTATCATTAACATCGTTTTGGTTGTAGTGGTGAACATTATCATCTATAGCGCCAGTAGCTACACTAGCTCCATTAAACTTACAACTACAACCATCACCTTGAACACAAGTTGATACCATTTATCCCTCAGTCTTTTTTCACAGAGGAAAATTGCAGAGGAGGGAAATTAACAAAAAAAAAAAAAAAAATATTAATCTCATCAACAGCAATATAGAAAAACATATTATAGACAAGTTTACACTCAATTATCCAACAACGCTATAGAGTTTGTACCCATAATATAACATTTAATTTGATACTTGAGAAAGAACTGATAACTGGTTGTGGTTTCTGTTTTGCTTGTATTTGGTACCCACTTATAGACGCGTTGAAATTTTTTTGTATTACCAATTGTTTTATCCATTTCGTTAAAGTGCTGGTTCACTTTAATCTATTGTTATTGTCATGTCGCATGAGAACATTATAACCCAAGTCACACCCGAATCTTTAAACCCAGCATCATCCGCAGCGACGTATGTCAATGAACATGATAATAATAACAGTGTCGATTATAATTCCAAGATCAATTTGAACGTTCGTGGTGAAAAATTTATCATAACCCGAGATGAGTTGATGAGCTTGCCTGAATCGATATTATTGTGTTTGTTTCCAAACGGTGTTTTCTTGGACATCCATGGCCAGGTTATAACGAATTTGACCGAGCATGACATCGTGTATGTCAATTTTGATCCACAACTGTTTGAGTATATCATCACTGTCTTCACAAAGGCTCAGAAGGATTTGGAGGAAATGGAGAAATATCTATCGCCCCAAACTAGTTATTCAAGTATAAGAGATAAACAGGAAAATATCTTGCAGACAAAACCTTCGATTATAGTCTTGAGAGAAGACTTGGATTTCTATGTGATACCACCAATAGAGGGACTTAGCTTTGAGCAAATGAAGGACTTGAAAAAGGGGGTCAGTAAAGAGTTGATAGATAACAAGTTGATTTTCTCTGGTTTAGGTTATAAATATGATTTTGAAGATGAAGATCAGGATCAGGATGGTTCATTAGGCTTAGGACCAGCTGAAAAACATTTATTTGACATGTTGTGTTCCTCTGGGTTTGAAGTGTACGATAAGTGGGGCTCAAGGAGTTTGGAGCCTAACAAATGTGTTATATCCTCATTACAATTGGTTAGGTTGAAAAGTAAAAGCCAGCAGCAAGCATCACCATCACCACCTGACTCGCCTAGTTTATCGCCAGTCACTTCAACTACATCTAATAGCAATGGGCGCACATCGAGGTCGAGGTCTAGAATAGCACAGTTGGCCAGCTCTGCGTCGAGAGCCGCTAGTCGTTCATTATCATCGAAAAGAAAATCAACAATAGATTCAAACCAAACCAAATTGTTATTGTTCTGGAGAAAACCAGCTAGAAAATGTTGGTGGTCACATGACTTCATTACTATTGAAGTGGAACCTTCAAACAAACAACTCGAGTTGGTCAAGCATCTTGTTAATGAGAAGGGGAAACTTGCAATCAAAGTACACATAAGAAGAGTGTGGACTTTGGAGTTATCGGTCATTGGTGTCCAATAATAAATTGTATAATGTAATAATAGCAACAGTACACATCATAATTGCATAGCAACCACTCTCTGCCATATATTTTTCTCGTGTATGACTTTTTGACTTTAATTCTTGAAAGATGAAACCCCAGTCGATTGTTCCAGTGTTGATATTCAAATTTGGCAATTCATTTTGTATGTTGCTGCTACCCATTGATAAACTTGTGTGGAGTGGTTTGTACATCGCCCCGATAGTTTGTCGCTTTGTGCGGTAATACAGGATAGCTTGCAGGTAGCGATTAATTTGAAGAATTTGGAGTGGTTTTAGTTTTGGGTTGCATACCCGGTGGTGAGATTGTTGTTATAATTTATGGGGTTGAAGACGAGTCCAAACTTCTTTTGCTATCAGGCATTGTGTAAAAATATGGGTATCAAATTCTGGTCCTGCAACTATTTCCATGCAAAGTTCACATTGTTTGTCTTCTGATCGTATAAGGTCCTAAAATAAATCGATGATAGAAGTCAAGACCATTTGGGTATTTCTCTTTGGCTTTTTGTAATTTTGTAAAAAACCTTTGCCATTGAGGTTTTCAGACCAAGTTTTGAGTTGTAGACATTTTCTTTTTGCGTTCTGGATGTAAATAATGTATAATCAAGCTGTTGATAAATAAATGATTCCTTATCTGGCATTGGATTTTGACCCAATTTTTTATATTTTGTAAAAGTAATGCATGTAACGGTTCATTACCTAATTTTTGTAGTATCTTTGAATGAATTTATTCCCAATACTTTTAAATGATAAGGCTGGTTATTAAGTTTAAAAAAATTCAAATGTTTATAAATGTTTTGAATGTAATCTTTCCATTTAAAATTTAGCATATTTATTCAAGATATTTAAGCACATCTTGTTGTAATCACCTTTTTGATAATTGGTTTCCAGTGTCGTATAAATAAATGATTTACTTTCATTTGGAGACTAGTAAATCATCAGCATATGCCAAATGTAATATTGCCAATAGCCATAATTTCTGTGAATCCTTTTAACTTGTTAATTCTGGATAAAAACATTTCTAAACATAAGTTGAATATCACTGGTGAAACAGGGTTTCCTTGAGGTGTTCCTTTATTTCCACCTAGTCTTGAATATGTGTTGTCAATTGTTGTTGAAAATGATTGATGGTAATAGATTAATAAACTTTTCTCCAAAATTTAATTCCTTTAACACTTAATTAATATATTGATGAGATATGTTGTTGAATGTATTGGATAGGTCTAACATAATTATATCGTGATCTTTGAATGTTGTAGCTCGTTGAGGATATATTTTAGTTTTTGAATCTAATGATCCATTGATAAATCTTGATTTCTATTAATTGAATTTGGGATCTTTACTACTACCTAAAATTCTGGCTGCAGTATTGATTAAACTATTATGGTCTATTAAACAACTTTTTATCTTTCATCGGTTTTGAAATGAATCTGGTGCTTCATTTCTTCATCAACTGATAATAAATTAGTTATTTTCCCCATTTTAATTGTGTAGCTATTGTTTCTAAATCTTGTACTTTTTTGGACCATTTTGATTCTTTCTTTTACCTTCAATAAAATCATCTTGTGTTCCTACTTTATGTTGTGTGTGTTTTTCAAATTTCATTTGTTCTTGACTGTTGTTTTCATCTAATTTCTTTCTTTTATTGGGCATTGCCTTGTTACATGTCCATTTAGTTTGATCTTTTTTACGGAATTGGTAATTACTGATGGTTTGTAATTAATAACCTTCGAGATACCACCAACCAGAACCTGGCGTTTCTTTTCCTAATTGTTCTACTAAAATTCTTGATCCAATAGTTTCGTATCTCAACTTTCTGTCGGAATGTGTTGAGCTTATATTTACATGATTCAGTTGCCGTGTTGTCGTTAAGTGCAGCTGCAACAAAATTCTTGTAAGTTTTCAATGTAGTAGTATTACTTTTAATATGTTCTCTAAAAGTATTTGATTCATTAATAGTAAAGAAATCTTGAAGAGCAATTTCAGGAGCATGATCTGATTGAGGATATGTATATTCACATATATAATATGATGCATCACCCCCGTTGAGTTTCCAATTCAACTTCATTGACTTTCAAATGTTTGGTAATGATTCCATATGCAATTTCAAAATTTTTGAAAGCATGATATGAGTTTGGAATCAATTTCACAAATTTGATGAATAATGGAGTGAAATAACTGATGTTTAACGATCTCAATATAATTTGCTCTATCGTTTCTTATCCCTTGTAAGTTTTCATTTTGATTTTCAAGATCCTTGATTTCAAACATTGTTTCCTTCATTGTATTTGGGTACGGATTTTCATCTTCTCTTCTGATCTCCTCATAGTTTGTAGTCATTTCGTCTGATTCTTCTTTTTGGCTTTCTGATAAATCGTTTTGAAGGATGTATAACTGTTGTTCTGACAATTGATTATAAAATACCTAAATCTGGCAATTCTTGTGCGTTGACTTTTAATTCAAACTTTATCCACTAAGCGTTGCCATTTCTTTAACTGCGATGGTTGTATCTAAATTTTCCATTTCCGACAAATATTGTTTTGGTAATTCGTCGAACCAGATTGTTTCCACGATATCTTGGATTTTCTCCATATCCGAGTCATGGGTGTTTTGCTTCTTAAGATTAGGTTGTTGGTTTCTTTCCCAACTTTGTTGAGTCATAAATTTTTGTTTGGACGATAAGTTTGGGTACAAATCGTGTTCTTCTTTATTCAATGGAGTTTCTGCTTCATGTTGATCAATTCTCTATATTGACGAGTCCAATTAATTTCTCTATTCTTTGCCTTTTGACAATTTTCTGGTTTTATGTAGTAGTATTAGACTTGATTCCTCTCAAGCCATGTTTCTAAATTGAATCTACAAGTTGGTTGTCCTTTTTAACGTCAATTTCAATATCAGGAGCTGGAGGTGTTGGTGGATCTTCAGCATACAGTGATTCATTTACTTTGCTTTTTGGATTGGAAATCTAATGCTGTTATTCAGTCCCCCCAATTCTGCAGCTATTGTCATAAAAACGACCAAACTAAATGGACATGCAACAAAGCAATGTCCAATAAAAGAAACAAAATAGACGGAAACAACAGTCAAGACCAAATGAAATTCGAAAAATGTTCACCAAGTAAACTAGAAACACAAGATGATTATTTTTTTTTCTTTTTTTCTCTCGATTTTTTTATTTCACTAGACGTGTTTTTCACTAGTTGATCAAATGGCATTAGACAACTATCATCTAGAGAAGTTGCATCATACTCCCTGGATTGAGAAATATAGACCCAAAAATCTAGATGATGTGACATCACAGGATCATGCAGTGACAATCTTGAAACAAACAATCAAGTCAGGTAATTTGCCGCATATGTTGTTTTATGGCCCGCCGGGCACTGGGAAAACTAGTACTATCCTAGCACTAGCCAAAGAATTATACGGTCCAAACTTGTTCAAAACTAGGGTGTTGGAATTGAACGCATCTGATGAGCGTGGGATCAGTATAGTCCGTGAAAAGATCAAGAACTTTGCTAGACTAACAATATCGAATCCTACAAAAGAGGATTTGGCAAATTACCCCTGTCCGCCATTTAAAATCATTATTTTGGATGAAGCTGACTCGATGACAAATGATGCGCAGAGTGCCTTGCGTCGGATCATTGAGAATTACTCCAATATAACTAGATTTGTCTTGATTTGTAACTACATCACCAGAATCATCGATCCGCTAGCCTCGAGGTGTTCAAAGTTCAGGTTCAAATTGTTGAACAACGATAACTCGTTGAAGAGATTAAGATATATCTCGAATGAAGAAGGTCTAAAAATCGACGATGTAGTATTGTCAAAAGTCTTGACCATATCTCAAGGAGATTTGAGAAAAGCAATCACTTACTTGCAAAGTTCATCCAAGTTGATAAATTTAATCAATGAATCCAGTAATGATGAGATTTCAATTGAGAAGATCGAAGAAATCGCTGGTGTTTTACCTGACTCCTTGATTGATGAGTTGATTAATTTAATTTTAAATAAAAAAACCAATGACATGATAAAATTCATAAATGACTTGTGTCTACAAGGCTGGAGCATCCAGCAATTGATAGACCAATTGCACGATAAGTTGTTGTTGGATGATAAAGTAGATTCAGTTGCAAAGAATAAAATATCAATGCTATTGTTACAATGCGATAAAAAATTGAATAATGGTACTGACGAGCATATACAATTATTGAACCTTGTACTACAAATTTCAAAAGAATTGTAAAAATATATATATCCAATATAAATATTTATTTCTTGTTTTTGATTCCTACTTTTATGATACTTATTCCAACTTAAATACGTCTCAACGTTATTGTTTTTTCTCTTCGTTGTTTTGTAATTGTTGCACTTGTTGTGGTGGTAAATTCATGAATTGTGGGGGTACGAATCTGGAATTATTCATAAACTGTGGTGGGATATGATTTGGATTGGGTGCAAATCCCGGTGGAAAGTTTGTTCCCGGTGGTGGTGGTGGTGGTGGCGGTGCGTGTTGTGGAATGTACCCATTGGGGAACATACCTGGTGGTGGTGGTGGTGGTGGTGGCATGTTTCTAGCGTTTGCAAACGGTGGGTAATATTGTTGATTATTCTGACCATTTAACTGTTGCTGCGGTGGCTGAAACCCTGGTGGGTATTTGCTGGGTCCCATTCCAGGTGGTGGTGGGCCCCTAAACCACGGAGGTATCTGCTGTTGAAATTGTTGTGATTGCTGTGCTTGTGGTTGTTGTGGTTGTTGAGGGCTTGGAACATTGGTAGATTTTGAAATTGTAGGTGAAATTTTAGCATCTTGCGGTGATGATTGCTCTTTTAATAATGAAGCTAAACCGCTCTTACTAGAAGTGGGTGTTTGATCTCCCGCTTCTTTCTTATTGAGTAGTGACATAAAGAAATTATCATTAGATTGTTGGGGTACTACTGATGGCGGCTGACTTACAGCCGATCCTTGAGATGAAACTGATGATGCCTGTCTCAATAATGTTGGAAGCTGAGATGGCTGAGTATTTTCCTGTAAAGGTGTGGGAGGCTGTGCTTGTTCTGGTTGTGGTTGTACATGCTGGGATTGAGGTTGTTGTGGTGGTGGTTGTTGTTGTTGTTGGGAGTTTGAGCCAAAAAATTTGGAAAATCCTGGTGGTGGTTGAGTTGTAGGCTGACCTTCTGGAGTCTTTGCAGCTTCTGTTGGTTTTCTCTCATGGAAGAACGACGAAAACCGTGATGAACGATTTGGAGCCGATGATGAACTTGTATTTACATTTTCACCGGTATTATAATTATTAGTGCCACTTGTGCTTGTGCTTGGTACGGTGTTTTCGTTAGGAACTTGTTTGACATATGAGAAGAAATTATCAACTTCGTTACCTGCGTTCAATGCATTTGTATCATTATTCGTTTCTTCTAATATGACCTCGCCATTTTTCCTTCTCTCTTCCAACTTCATTTGATATTTCCATTTTTCGAAATCTTCCACCGTCTGACCCATGTTAGCTTGGTTGATATTACTTGTGCTCAACCCTTCTATGTCATCCCATTCAGGTTCAACTTCATCTGGAACTTCTCCCAACAATTGACTAATTTTCTCTTGAGATAATAAATCCAACTCCTGTGACTTGTAGCTATGGTTGTGATTATTGTATTTGCTGTTTCTTTCCCAGGTTTCATTTTGATGTCTTCTTGACTTTTTGTTTCTGTAACTGCTATTTGCGTTTATTGAATCTCTAGCTGGCTTTAACTTCCAAAATGACTTTTCAGGTAATTTGCTTGTTAAATCTAACGGCTCAACTTCGTCCTTTAACTTGAATAACTGATCGATTGTGTATATTCTATCCAAACCTTTTTTACTCGAAGGAATTGAATGTATGATATGATCGCTAAAATCAGATTCAGCTGTTGGTGTAGATATGTTGTGCTCTGGTGTGATTGTTTCTGGGGTAGATTCTTTTGCTGCGTGTGCAATTGCCGAGTCTAATAATTTGGATAATGCATTACTGGGGTCTAAATTCTGTATTGAATTTGAATTTTGCTCCTGGCTCAATGATGATGATGATGACAATTTGTCCTTATCTGATATAGTTACAATCGACGGATCCACAAATAATGGATTAGATGTGTTTGAGGTCATGCTATCATCCACTGATTGATGATTGATAGAATTGTTCTTTAGTAATAAACTTCAAATTAACCAAATAAGACTAAATACCAAATATCGATATGATATCCCCTATTACTTGTACCTTGCTGTAATAATTGCCAACTAAAAATGACTGTAAAAATTTTATTTTTTCTTCTCCAATAATAGTCTGATTGTGGTACACGACCTGATTTTCTTGCTCGTATCAACTCTATATATAAATACACCCTTTGGTTCAGCAGAGATTTCGATTAACTAGTGATGTTAGTGTTGGTCATGTTAGTGTTGGTCAGTATACAACAATGCAGTTGATTATAACTTATACATTTTTGTAGAGTCTCCCAAATTTCTGTAGCTACCTAACGCAGATGCCCATAACTGGATTATTTCAGTCAATACCTCCATTATCTTCTATTATATCAGATTTCATTACATATATATATTATATTGTTTGAGGTGAGTGAAACACAATATTTGGATATTTTTGGTATGGTGGTAAAATTTTGCATCCGGTAGCGTTTTACTTCTGTGTTGAAAAACACAAACCTGGTAAAGTACAACAAACCAATCACACATGAATGCAATAAAGAGATGAATTAGTTGATTAATAAAAATTGAAGTCAGTTAAAATTGAATTGTTTTGTTTCTTCAAAATGGATATTGTAACGGACGAGATAACAAAGTTAGAGTTTAAAATCATTTAGAAATCTTAAATTTTGAATCTAATATCGAAAGCTGGTCCATTTTTTTGCATCCATATACTTTTCTCCACAGTTTTGCAACTATCTGAAATTTGGATATGTGTATTCTAACTAATATGTTGAATCAAAAGGCAGTGTATACCACCCCCTCAATATTAACTCTTGACATAAAATTTAACAAGTCTCGAACTAATTACTCTACAGGCGTTTAATTTTATGTGCATCGTTCAATTTGACTATATATTGCAACACTCTATTTTTGATATGGTAGGGAAATTATTAAATCGTATAACAAACTTGAAAGTTTATTTTTTGTTCCAACAATTAGACTTTGAATGATTTCAAGTTGATGAAAAATTCCTTGGCTCAGTTTAGTTTCAAAGTTGAAATCATATTTAGAAAACATTAACTGCCAAAGTTTCATATCAGGTTCAACAAATGAAGAAAAATTCTTCCCCGATCCTAAACCACAATTCTTTGTGGGATAAAGAGTTATGCTGGGATAAAATCAATAAAGATTTTCCGTATTCATTGTCTGAGGGACATGGCTGTGATCTCAAAAACAATTACACCTTGTTTCGCTAAAGAGATGGTGAATTAGGGAAACTACAACTGTTTGCCAACGTTTGCATGGAAATATCGCTTTGTTTGATATATTATTACATAATGCCCTACATACCCACACCACGCGTAAAGAAAAAATAAAAAAAAAAAGAAAAAAAGAAAAATAAAATGGAGAGTGTGTTGTTTTGTTATTTTATTTTATTTTTTATTGTTTTTTTTTTTTTCAACAAGTGTAACCAACCATTACCTACTACTGACTACAACTACAGAGATTCGAAATTTCTTTCACTCGGACATTTTCAGACACTAGTGGAATATAGCTTTTAATTGTTGTTGCTCTATAATGGTTAAGAAATCAGCAAACGCATCTCCTGCGTCAAAGGCTAAGGCAGCTGCCATCAGACACGGCAAGAATTCAAAAGACGATGATTGTGTTCTAAATGTTGATCCATTGGTCGACCCCGTGTTTCAAAAGGGACAATTGAGAGATTATTTGATTACAACGCCAACGCCAACTTTAGTCAAGAAAAGACAATTATTGAACAAGGAGATTGTGTTTTTCATCCTACCATTAATTTTGATATCATTCTTTGTCAGACTATCAAATTTGTCAAATCCAAACTCAGTTGTGTTTGATGAAGTACATTTTGGAGGGTTTGCCAAAAAATATATACTTGGAAACTACTTTATGGATGTGCATCCACCATTGGCAAAAATGTTATTTGCAGCCGTTGCAACTGTTGGTGGGTTTAAGGGGGACTTTGACTTTAAGTCTATTGGAGACAAGTTTCCCCAAACAACACCCTATGTTTTGATGAGACAATTTCCCGCTTTGTTGGGTGTTGGTACTGTGCTATTCAGTTACTTGACATTGAGACAAAGTGGTGTTAGACCACTTATTTCGTTTGTTACCAGCTTGTTGTTGGTCATTGAAAACTCAAATGTAACTATTTCAAGATACATATTGTTGGATAGTCCGTTGGTATTTTTCATCGCAGCTGCCATTTATGCATTTAAAAAATTCGAAGTACAAATTCCATTTAGCTTGGGATGGTTCAGAGCTTTGATTGCAACCGGTATTGCACTTGGATTAGCATTGAGCTCCAAATGGGTCGGGTTATTCACAGTTGCCTGGGTTGGATTTTTGTGCATATATCAGCTTTGGTTCTTGATTGGCGATTTATCAGTACCAACAAGGAAAATCTGGGCCCATTTTTTCATCAGGGGTGTCGTTTTGTTGGGGATTCCAATAGCATTGTACATTGGATTTTTTGGCATCCATTTCCAATTGTTACAAAATGAAGGTGATGGCGGTGCATTTATGAGCAGTGCATTCAGGGCTGGATTGAATGGCAACAAAATCCCATCGAACATTACTTCGGAAGTTGGTTTGGGCTCGATTGTCACTATTCGTCATTTAGATACTCAAGGAGGGTACTTGCACAGTCATGACCACTTTTACCCAACGGGGTCTAAACAACAACAAATTACCTTGTATCCACATTTGGATTCGAATAACAAGTGGTTGATTGAGCCTTACAACGGAACCATCTACAACGAAACGTTTGTGCCTTTAATCAATGGTATGAAGATTAGATTAAAGCATGTCAACACGGGAAGAAGATTACATTCACACGATGAAAAGCCACCAGTTAGCGAGCGTGATTGGCAAAAGGAATGTTCGTGTTATGGGTATGAAGGGTTTGAAGGTGATGCAAATGACGATTTTACCGTTGAAATTGTTGACTATAGGTCTAAAAAGGACTCGCAGACTTTTGTCAAGGCATTGACCACTGTTTTCAGATTAAGACATGCAATGACTGGTAATTACTTGTTTAGTAGTGAAGTGAAATTGCCTGAGTGGGGGTTTGGTCAGCAGGAAGTATCGACTGCGTCACAGGGAAAGAGACATTTGACGCACTGGTATATTGAAACGAACGAGAACTCGATCTTGCCAGCTCAACAGCAAACGATTGTGAACTATCCGAAATTGTCGTTGTTTGAAAAAATCAAGGAATCACACGTTAAAATGTGGAAGATCAACCTGGGGTTGACCGATCACCACCACTGGCAGTCATCGCCCAGCGAATGGCCATTTTTATTAAGAGGAATCAACTATTGGGGTAACGATCACAAGCAAGTTTATTTGCTTGGTAATGCCGTCACCTGGTGGGCGACCACGATTGTTATTATTACGTTTTTGATTTATGCGACAATATCGGTTCTCAGATGGCATTTAGGTCAGTCGGTGTCGACTAACAAGCATGTTTTCAACTTCAATGTGCAGTTGTTTTCGTATGTGTTGGGATGGGGATTGCATTATTTGCCGTTTTTCATAATGGGCAGACAACTATTCTTGCACCACTACTTGCCAGCGTTGTATTTTGGTATTTTGGCATTGGGCCACTTTTTAGAAATCTTTACCAGTTATTTGACCAGCTCGAATAAAATTGTCAACAAAATATCCTATGGGTTAGTTGCGATATTTGTTTTTGGCAGCTTTGTTTTCTATTACAACTATAGTCCGTTGATTTATGGTACACCATGGACAAAAGCAAGTTGTGAAGTTTCTAAACCGTTTGAAAGCTGGGATTTCGATTGTAACAACTTCCACACATCCTTGGACCAGTACTTGTTGGATGTGGAAGCTTCGAACAACTCAGTCAACCAGGGTCCAACTGAAACCACGTTGGTGGAAGCCAAACAGACACCAAAGTCGGAGCCAAAGTTGGCAAGACAAGAAGAGCATCTTGAGTCACCTCCCAATAAGGAGCAAGTGGTGGACAAAGTTGAGCAGTTGGCCCCACCGGGAGTAGACGAAGAAATCAAGACGCCAAAAAAGGAGTAACCCCCGAGATTAGCATGCCCAACGGTAAATAAAATATATAAAAATATATATACATAAAAATAGTACTCAACTTGTTCATCTCATTTCAACGTCTCAGACTAACCTGTTTAACACTGACGATGCTGGGTTTTATAGTTTATATAGTTTTCAAGAAGGAGAGGGTCCCAGTTTGGCATATACAAATGATAAATATATATAGGTTATATACACAAAAATGCAGCTATTTTTACAAAATACTCTATCATTCAACGTCGTAGATGGTCTCGAGGCTGGCCTCGTCGTCGGATACTTCGACGTTTTCAACCGTTCTGCCCTTGACGTACTTCTCACTTTTAACCTGCTCGTTAATCTCAGAAAACAACTGTTTCCCATACACCAACGACTTGATCACCACGTGGCAAACAAAGGTGAGACACCATGTCAAATTGATCACCTTGAGGTCTAAATTGTCGTAATACTTGTTAATCAAAATCACAACCAAGCTCGTCAAGTGCACGGTTGCAAAATTCAAAACTACTTGGAATATACCGAATTTCCAACACGCCTGGACTTTGGTCAAGTTCTCCTCGTTCTTCATGAAATTCAAACTGTAAAACACAATTGGCAACACGGTGAAAAATGACGATACAAAATGTAACAAAAGCGATTTCAACTCGAAAACCTCGCTTGATCCCGTGAAATACTTGTATGGATCCTCGACGCATAATCTGTGAACACTGCTGACCCAGATCAACCACAATATCGAGCTTAAAATACCCAATAATCCATGCTCGGGTATCCTGTCAAACACGCCGCCTGCATTTAGCACACGCTGGAAATTATTGAGTCCAGCGTCTTGGATGACTTCATTCTCGCCCACTTGGTTCTGCTTTTCGTACTGGATCAACACTTGCATTTGTATTACCAACCCAATCGCAATCGACAACGTGTCAACCAACTTCCAGTCCAACTTGTTAAACTCATCGTAGTAGTCGGGTAAAACCATTTCTAGAATCAATGAATTCAACCGCACAATTGGTCTGCCCGTCAACACCGCAACCATCGATATCGACATGATTAAAATGACTGCGAAAACCCATACCATGACAATCAACCAAATGCATCTAGTTTTGAAATACGGTGGTCGGTAGACAACAGTGTATGAATTATGCGAATGCAAGTTTGTTTCCTCTTCTTCCTCCTCCTCCTCCTCCTCATTATCATCTTCGTTCTCATTTATTTCTAAATCACGCTTGATGGGTTTAGTCGTATTCACATGCGTTTGTAACACCTTGTCGTCTTTGGTCACTGGGACAAACAATGAACGCACAAACTTCTCCGACGATATTAAATCATTGTCTGGTGCACGTACATAGTTCCCATTGGGCACAAAACACGCATTAACTGTCGGATTAGTCTTGAAGATCTCCTTGGCTTCTTTGTGACTGACTGGTTTCGAGTAATCCGGTGTTGATGTAGCCATCATTTGCTGCCAAATATTTCTATACACCACATAACCACGCTCTTGGCTTATAGGTTTGCCCAATATGAAGTGCGACAATCTTAGTTTATGAGTTGATATTTCAAAAACCCTCTGCCAATATAATCGAACATACTTGGTGATAATATTCTTGCCATCAACCAACATGAGAGTCAAGTAAATCAACAATCCCAATGTAAAATACGACGGTATCTGGATTGGCAAAAACACGTTATAATCATTCGATGTCGATACAACATATCTCAACCCCCAAGTGACACCACCAATACCAATCAATATGAATGCGGTATATACATTGCTGATGAGCCATATTCTATATATTTGCAATGAAAATGGCTTTATCAACGCATCGTGAATCAATCTTGTATTTGGATCGTCCGGCGTACGGAGGAAAAACAATACACCTGGTCTCAAAATATTATTCCTAATCATTCCTAAATAAAATGCAAAAAATAGCATGTACAAGGTACCAGTGGCCCAATATAACGATAAGCGTAAATAAGGTTCTTGAAATACTTCATAGTGCGAAGTAAACAACAAGGTGAAAACAGGTACACCCGATTGAGATGACTGTTGAAGGAAGCTTGTGATAAATAATGGTGCAATACAAAAATCCAATAACCAGCCACAATAGACGGGGAAAAAGAATATCTCAATGGCAAAAATAACAAACACCTTTGCTGTTGAACTGATTTCAAACAATACCTTGAATGCTCTCCTAGACGTGCCCATGATCGGTTTCCTCCCGGCAACTAACGCGTTCATCAATTTGTATACAGCGAACCAGATAATTCCATATCCGATACTCAACAAAATAATTCTTTCAAATAATGAATGAACGTGCAATGTCATGTTATTTACAAAAAGCTTATCAAACATTGATATCGTTGGATGAACAATATACTCATTGATGGTGAAAATTGAAAAATCAACAAACTTCGATCCAGTATTTGGATTATTATAAACATATTTGTTGATTAGTTGACTCGGTGCACTCAAGACAGCTTGTGGCAATATTTTCATCAACACAAACTTGTAGACAAACTTTGTTAAATATGAGGTTGTGTTTACAAACATGTTTCCAAGCATATGTGGAATTAGATAAATGAAAAATAAATATGCTGCAATGACCAAATCACATAGTAACATGAAAAATAATGGCGTGGTTAAATTCAAGCTGATTCCAAAAATTTCAAAGAATTCAGCCACCGCCCCATTATTATTATTATTATTGTTATTATTATTATTACCAGCATCTTCAGCATTGAGACCGTCATGTTGTAAGTCCTCTGCATCTTCATCTTCGTCGTCTGGCTCGTCTGCATCATCTGTTTCTTCACCAACAATGTTGTTAAAAAATGTTGTTGCTGCGGGGTTGCCGTTGATTGGCTCTCCAGCAATCATTGTTCGTTCCTGATTGGCATCAACATACACCAATGGTCTTGTTCTACCATCTTCAACTTCCTGTTCATCTTCGCTTACTTCCTCCTCTTCTTCGTCATGTCTTCCATCGAAAAGTTCACCTCTATTGATTGCACGTCTAAGATTATCTTCATGGCGATGGATCCTAGCATCAACTTCATTGTTATTATTGTTATTCTGATCATTTGCATTCTGCAAATCATTGATTGCTCTTGCTAAATTATCCAACCTTTGGGTATCGGCGCCTTCGTTATTTCTCAATCCTTGTAGAGTCTGTTGCAACATTTCTGCCAATTTAGTTCTTGGCTCTTTCCCTATTTTTCTATTCAAAGCTTTCAAATACGCTTCGTCTCTTACCACCCACTCTCTTTCGATGAACAATGCTATCTGGGCGATTATTGCAACCAATAAGTAACGGATGCCACTGAAATATGTGTAACTTAAAAGTTTTCTAAATTTCAATAAATTCAATTGGAACGGTAACAAATTTTGGTTTTGATGCAATTGGTCAAGTATGTATTGGTTGATGTCCAACTCGCCAAATAGCAACGAATTTATGAATGAAGTGTTGTTGTGTATTGGTAAATTGCCATCTATTGCCCATGTGTAAATCCTTCCGGTGAACTTCCAGAACAAAGGCACTTGGAACAAAATACATATCACGTACAAAGTGATTGATGTTGTCTTCAATAGGGTCGACAACAAGATTTTGAAAAATTTGTACCATATCAATCTCAAGGGTATTTGTTGGGGCATCTGTGGGTCATATATGATTTTGAACTTGTAGTTTGTGTTGCAAATCTCACACTTTTCCGTCGATTTGTTTGAATGCTTGAGCCATTCCATCAAGCAATTTTGATGGATATATTTGATTGAACCTCTGCATTTGCATGGATGATATAATGGCTGATGGACAGTGCCTTCGCCACGACAGACACGACAAGTACGATCTACTATCTCAGACGACATGCTGATCTATATATCCTCGATTGAGTAGCAAATTAGATGATGATAAAAAAAACACGGACTACGGGATATATCTGGTCTTGTTTGAAGTGTGATTGTACAAAATGTGTTGTGTGAGAACAAAAGAAGAAGAAGAAAAAAAAGTCATAAAATGAAAAGATTCTATATTGCTTACGTAATATACGAGTGTGTGGATTGATAATCATTGATCCTTCAACATGACATTACCAGTCACTTTTCTCTTCTTCTTCAGCTTCTGCTTCTGCTTCTGCTTCTCCTCTTTTAGTGTCCTTTTTGGTTTGTTGCTCCGCTCGTCATCTTCATTGTCTTCGTTGTCTTTGTGTGCGGTGTCATCTTCGTCGTCGTTATCACCGCCGTCTTCTTCGTGGTCTTCATGTTCATTGTCGTTGTCGTTGTCATCTTCGAAATCCTCCTCTTTGACATCTTTGGTGTTTTCGTCAAATAGTTTCTTTGCTTTTTCAATCCTATGGCTTTGTTCCAAAATATACTGGAATCGAGACAATTTCAACGGGTCGTTCTTCAATACAAACGCTAGATCGTTCAATTTGATTCTTGATCTAGATTGCGACTTTGCAAAGCTAACCATCTGGTAGCTTAGCTGAGTTATATAGTCAACCATAATGTCTTCCAATGCATTGACTGTTAGCTCGGTTGAAACTGGTCGATCGCCCATTGCATACAAGAGATTCTCGATATCTTTTGTGAACAATCTCTGTCTCTTCCTCTTATGTTTCTGATACAGTATTGGCGGTAATGACTCTTGTAGTATCTTGTTATGGTTAGACATGAGATAAGTGGGTTGTCTATTTTTTTGTCTATTTTTTTTGACAATTGACGCTACCCAAATTGATCACCTTTTAATACAATCATGAGCTGGGTTTGCAAGAGGAAGGGGGGGGGGGGGTGGTATATTAAATAATTAATTAAAAGTTTGGTAACGTATATAACAAATAGTCTTGATAGTTCTAATCTAAATTTTTTATCGATTCGAAATATTGTTGCACAAATAATGAGCTTTTTCTGTATCTTCGTTCTTGGTATTTTTCAAATATTGACTTATGGTTTGTTTCTGCATGTCTACAATTCTCCATCAATGCTTCGGCTAACGGTCTCAACTGTCTCTCAGTGTACCCAGAATAAAAAACATGCAATTCGGTCCAATCGCCTCTCCCCAATAATTTCCTACTCAAATAGTGTGAGCCAGCAGCTAACCAACTTGGAGGTGAGCTGACAAATCTTGAGTCCATAATTGTAATCTCCAAGAAATACTTTGCCAACGTCCTTGTTTCGTAATCATAGTCATCTGCTTTACTTGTTCTTCTCAAAAATGACATTGGACCTGGCCAGCCCATATCGAACTCTAGCACGTCAATCATGCATCGTTCGGCTTTTATAAAGTCATCGATTGAATATGCATTATCAGCCATGTAACTGACTTCTTGAATAGTTGGACAGTTTATCTCTTCGAATTTAGCAGCTATAAACAAAGCGCATGCACCGACTAGTTGGAATCTTGATAAGCTAACTATTCGCTTACTCAAGAATCGGTCGATATAATTCACAGTTAGAAATAATGTTTCAGGTAATAAATTGAATCTTGAATGGACTTGAACTACCCAATCGATCAATACGCTTCTCATTTCCCATTTTAAATCATCTTGGTTGTCCATGTAATTGGGATCGGGCGATAATTTACTTTCCAATTGACGCAAGTAGTTGAAAATCTCCGGTGCATATTCTGCCACCATGGTTGAGTCGTGCGTATCTTCGTCATTCTCATCCAAATCGGATCTTGAATGTTTTTGTATAACTCTTTTCAATTCCGCTATTATTGACGTGTTCCATATAGGTTTCATTGGTTCATTTGATTTGACTAATGGTGAAATGTGTATTTTTTCATGTTGCACCTCTGCTTCTACTTCTCCCTCTTCCTCTTCCTCGCTCAAATCATCTATGGTCTCGAATTCTTCCATCACGTTTGATTCCATTATGTTTTTGTCATTTTCCAAATCTTGGAAATACTTTCTGTTGTACTCTTCATCCAATGTTTCGTCGTAGAAATTTTCCTTATCTTGATAAATTGTGTTTTTCTCTTCTTCGTCGTCTGTGCTAACCAATTGATTCTCTAATCGCGGCTTCTTATATTGATAGAGGTTATTATCACCAGCACTAGATTGTTGTTGTTGTTGGTAAATCTGTATCTTTGGTTTTGATGAACTAGAGCTCAATGGATTATATAGTTGGGATTGTGATGATGATGATAAACTTGGTTTGGATTTAGGTTTGTGAATTTGATTTTCTTGTGACGTCAAATCAGTCAATGCTTCTCGATGAAGTGATTGTGAAAGATTTGAATTTGATGATGATTTTGCAGACAATGATGATGCTGTGGTTGAAGAATTAGTATTGGTTGTTTTGTTGATGGTTTGTGCCAACACTTTTGCTTTCAATTGACTTATTTTATTCTCATCGTTTATAGTTTTGAAAGACCTCATTATGAGCTATGACTTGTAAATATAAATATGAATATGAAATATGCAAAAATTAATGCTTTGATTGTGGTTTCAATGTTTTGATTACAGAATAGTGTGTGTTTTTTTTTTCTGCCTCTTCTCTATCTGTTTGCTTGATACTACCGTATGCCCTTGAAAATGTAGATTTGACTCTGTGTCAGTGTGGTTAAATCTAAGAGTGATTTTGTATAAATTGAATCACAGGAGTTAAAACGAATGTAAAAAATTTGTTTATAATAAAACAAATAGTTGGAATAATGTGATTGTAGTAGATTTAGATAACCTCTACCTGAAATGGTGAACTAGACAGTCTTCACTATGTAGTTTGAAACGTATGGACTGGTTTAAGATGGTGGTTATGACTGGGAAGAGCTAGCTCGTTGGGAAGGCAGTCAATTGTCAGTGGTGGTTGGAAAGGTAGAGACTAGGCTGTAGATGATCTCCAGATGAAACAGAAGCTGGGAGTTGTTGTGATTAAATGCTGTTAAACAACAGGGAAGGAAGATGATCAAGTGGAAACAAATGAAAATATACCTGCAATTGAATCAACCAGAAGACAAAGAAAAAAACAGCGTGTATATCTTGACAAAAACAAAACATAAACAATAAACAAACAAAATAAAATAAATAAAGATTATCTAATTGATTCTAATGTTATTACATAAGTATTGTGACACAAACACCATAAAATCTTCATCCGCATGCAATTTTGATGTTTCAGATTTTCCAAATCTTCGCTTCACCACCTATCTTTCTTGCTGGGACAATCGTAGCATTGTTGTGACGAAATGACCATCTATTATTGATTGCTTGTCCCAATTTCCAGACATTTGAATCTAGGTATCATAATTCTTGTTGCCGATTTATTCATTTGTGCCTGTTTTTTGGGGCCACTTATAACTTACAACGCGAATTTGTCATTCAATGACCTCTTTGCTATTTTTTGATAAGTAGATAATCGATCTAAGAATATAGAGGTAAAGATTTAACAAGGCAAAACAAACTCTAGCTTGACTTGGTATTAGCTTCAATGGCAAAGGTCTTGAAGCAAATTGTAAACTAGAAATAGTTTTAAAAATATCGAGTAGTAGGAACGAGAATGACCTCGATAAAACAAACCGTTGAATTAGTAGAAGAGGTTATTTCGATTTGACAGCTTAGTTTTCTGTGCTTTTGTATTTTAGTTTTGGCTGCAAAATCTGATTATGTCGTTGTTAAATCAGTGTTGGTTTATTAGGTGATGTTAATGTTGATAGATACAACAAGCGCAAGGCTAATAATTTTACAATTCTCTTCGTCAACTGGGGCCCATTATTGTCTAGCAAAAGTGGCAGAAATGTAAATGTTACATTTCACTAATTTTTGCAACAAAATGGGGACTTTGACAATTTTTTTTGCTCGGTTATTGATCCACACCTGGATTAATGTATTAGTTTAAAATTTTATAAACTACATGTCTGGTACTGACAAACCTAACGCTTTTTACTATAAGCACTTTGAGCAGGTCAAAGGTTTGAAAAATTATAATTATGGACTAGAATTCATGATTTCATTTTGACACTTGAAAAAAAAAAAGCGTACTTATTCAATCATTATCAACCCCTTGCGAACCATTGTGATTTTAATCCTGGTAGTAAATTGATCAAATATCGTCTTTCAGTTGTCATGACCTCTTTTTTTGAATATTCCAAAAGTACCGTAAAACAGTTTTACATCTAAAGTTCTACGTTGAAAATGTCACCATGTTTGCCTTTACCTCACCACCCTGTTTTAGGTAGATAAGACACTTTTACATTCGTGGTATCAGCCGATTTGTCTTGTAAAAATAGTTCAAATTTTTATGACCATGATGTAAAGACGGACGGAGAAAGTTGGCTACAAAAGTTTAAAAAAACAACATAATCCAACGGAATTGGTTTTTCATCTCAGTCGAATAGACTGTATACTGTATGCCTTGAAACGAACCTGTATAAAGATTGCCTGCTATATCACCGAGGGATAACTATGAAATGGTGGGAATTCAAGACTTTCTACTTTGCAGTGTGAAATTCACCTCGAAAATGCTATCAACAGCCCTTTAAACAAAGGCTCTGGGCACCAATGTACGAATTTCAAGCTATATCATTGAACAGGACTTCAAATTCTAATCTAATCATTAAAACACAACAGCTGTAGGTTGGTGCCAAAAAGATTTACGTTTTATATAGACAGGGAGGAAAAACACATAAAAGAAGAGAAATGTGTGAAAATAGTGCCATTATCACTCGGCAATGTTTCCGAATACTGTAGATTTGGCCATTGGCATCAAATTGAAACTTGCATAGAATGTTGACATGAATGTAAATTCCATCAGTACATGCACACACACAATAAGGTTAGAAAACACCCCTGGATTCGGACCAACAACAATGAAAAATCGGTGTTAGAACACTATCAGCCATGATATGCTGGTTAGAAACCTCCGTCTAGTGACTATAACAAACAAGTTAAAATAAAAAAAAAAAAAAGATAGTCAACAACCCCTAAACACCACCACCACCACCACCACCACCACCACCACCACTACTACCTCAATTTGTGAGACGCCTGATGTCAATCTGAGACAAAGGATCAATCATGACTGCAGATACATAAATGTTTCAAATTTGGATGTTGCATAAGTCTCACATCAACAAGATACCCCATGGATGAGATTATGTGAATGCAAAATACAAAAGTGGTGTTTTTGGAGAAATGACGACTTTATTGAGGATGGTGGTGGTTGACGCAGCCTCGAGGCAGGATGGGGAGAGGTGGGTGTGTCACCACAAAAGCTTGATAATAAAGCTGTGTCGAGTTGACTTTGTGCATGAGTTGACTTCCGTGTGTACATACGTACGGTTTGTTACCAGTGTGAATACGAGGTATTCCGTAAATCAACAAAAAATGAATTCCATCTGGCGATAGAGATTGATTTCTCAATTGTTTTATCTTTAGCCATAATTTAGATTATGCAGCACACACACCCACACACACCCACACACACCCACACACACATACACCCTCGAGAAAAAAAAATATTTCATCAAAACACACATTATTTTTTGCTAACCCCGTTTCATCCTTCAAATGCGGCAAACGACTCTTGACCATTTTTGATGAATTCCGTTGGTGAATTCCGCTTAAAAATAATCACTTCATGTACCATGTTAACATGTTGTTTGTGATGATTGCAAATTTAACTATCCCTATTATCGCTTTTTAGCTTGGACTCAATACAACATTCCTCCTCATTTTTAAAATTCTCTTTTTTTGCACCCAACCCAAAACCCAAAACCCAAAACCCAAACCCCCTTGTTATCATTGTTGCTGGAATAGAGAGTAAAGAATTTATATTTTACAATTTATATTGCCCGATGAAGCCTTATATATATACATATACAAACTAAAATACAACCAATACAATTAATAATAACAACAAGAAGTGAAATATATAGTATCAAAATCCATGAAATAACCTTTCTATCCCGACATCGTATAACGTAAAACCATATCCATATCTGTACCCATCATTTAGCAATATTTAGTTTTCATTTTTTCCTCTGTATAGTGTAGTGTTTCTACACTTTCCAGTAAGGGTAATAGTATTCGTTAAAGAAGGCACAATCATCATTAATACTTTGACTGGAACGAGTTAAACTGTCGACACAAGGAGTGGGTAAATGATTATGCATGTTAGTAGTAGTAGTAGTAGCATTCTGCTTTGAAATTGGGGCCGAATCAAAAGTATAGTTGCAATATTGACTTGCGACTGATGCGGTATTATTGTAGAATTCGTTGTACGATTTGGTTGGTAAATTTCTTACAACAGACTGGTGGGTGGAGTCATCATCATCATCGTCAACTAACATTTGTTTACTTTCTTCAACCAATTGCAACAATTGGCTGCCAACGATTCCGATGTTTAAGCTCGATATTTTAGAGTGAATTTGATTTAGTTTGTTGTATAATTGCGGTTTTGATATGCTCTTGTTTTTATTTCGTTTGCAGTGACGTTTGTTTGCATCTGTGATTGTAGTTGATAGGGTATTGCCATTTGGAGGTGAGATGGTAGACCTAGTTGTTTTAGACTGTGGGGTTTGTGGTACAAATTCGCAATTTCTGACATCAGCAAAGTCAGCAGTCAACTGATGACTATCAATTAGTGGTGACTGCAACATAAGGTATCAATTGGGGGGTGGATATAAAAGACAGAAAGAAGGTGATTGGAAATGTAATGAAATGAAATGAAGTAGTTGGCAGAAAAACAACAGAATTTACATCCACACAAATATACAAGTACATCCAAGACTATATATACAGAGATAACTGTATATACCATCTTGAGCGTTTAAAGAGGATTAAATTTCATAAACAAAAACAAGCGGGAAAGAAGAACAGAGAGGTTAACAATTATAGAGACGGGGTGCGATAACACAAAACCAAACCTGTATATAAACGATCGGAAACACAAAGCAATCAAATTAATTGAAATGCAAATTGTTGCTGATCAAATGCCATTGTTTCAATCAACACTAGATTTTTTTATTTTTTATTTTTTTTTTTTTTTTTTTATTTTTCAAAAGACTGCAAAAAATGAATGTAGCAAATTTAGCGACACTCTCGATTGACCCTTTTTTTTCTGTCTGGAAATTAATTTTTCCTCTTTTGCAAGCATACATATACATTATTATTGCCATGTTTCGGTGGTTGTGTGAGGACTCATCGGATACCCGTCAAACAATGATGTTTGTTTGTCTGTCTGTTTGTCTGTTTGTTTGTTTGTTTGATTATATTAACCTCCGTCTATGTGCAAACCGTCCCCACAGCAGCAGCAACAACACAACAACAACAACAACAACAGTGACTACTGGTACTAAAACAACAAGGAAACCGAGCTTGAAGTGTAACTTGCATAACAATCAAATTGTATTAATTTGCGATATTTCAAGTATCAAGTGTAATTTTTGCATTGCTGATACAAGATTGCTATTTTCTCTTCCGTAAATTGTCAAACAAAGTGAAACATAATTTTGGTGCTTGACGTAAACATTGCTCGTCGTGTCTAGCGGTGCAACATCCCCATCCTCTGCCCCGCCCCTACATTCTTGTGTAGGATAAAATAACTACCGAGCTAAGTGGGAGAGCGTTTGCTAACGAGATGTTTGGTATGTTGGAGCAAGTGTTGATCCGTTATAATAGACTTTTTAGATTCTTCTATTGACACAAAACATTGGCGGGTGCTGATTGTTTGTATTATAATTTAGTGTAGATTATCTTGTCACAAAACAAACACGGAGTTGGATTGTGGGTGTGCAACAATGACAATAAATAATCACAACAATAGCACAAACAGAAAACAATAACAATTCAACTTGGTTATGAATTACACGCTGACTGACGTAAATTAAATTTAGCCAATTCTATCCAAGTTGAGGCTAGTTGCGATGTCCGATATAGATGGAAGCAAGATTAAAGTCAAACACTCACATTCAAGCGGTACTGCCAGTTTAACCATCAACGCCATTGAAAATTAGTTGTAATCGCTGTTGCATTCACATTTTTGCTCTAATAGCAGCAGCTGCTGCTCTACTACTGCTTCTACTATCTTAGATATACTCTTGTTGAATTAATTGTTGTTGTTTGTTTGTCTCTTGTAGCTTATCATGGACATTGTATCAACAAAACAAATTTTGCGCGAGAATGTGGTAGTGGTGGGGCAATTGGTTGACTTCCAGACAAGATGTATACATTACCACTCAAAACTAGATGTAATTGCCCTCAAGTTCAAATGTTGTCAAGTTTATTACCCGTGTTTCCAATGCCATCAACAATTGTCAGGCTGTAAAATTACAAGGAAATACAGTAAAAGTGACGATAGTTTGGCAAAAGTTATATTATGCGGCAACTGCAATCACGAATACACCATCAACCAATACCTACTGCTGAATTATATTTGCACCAATTGTAGCATCTCGTTCAATCCCAATTGCAAGCTGCATTACCATTTGTATTTCCAATCATAATTGCGCATAAATACACGACTCCCCGTTTTCTCCAACTGCTATTGTCTTGTGTCACATGGACTATGTTATTTTGCGACATTGCCAGGTTTATTATATTTTATTTGATTTTTACTGTGCCATTTTATTTATCTATTTATATTATTCCAGTGATTTCTTATTCCAGTGATTTCTTATTCCAGCTCATTATCCTATTTCATTATGGATCCCTTGTTAAAAACATGTATCATTATATCTAACCTAAATAAAGACGATTTCATAATAAATGATCCAGCGAGTAAGAGCCTATCATTTGTCGATGAAATAAAATTAAAAGTGTTGAATTACAACGATTCTGTGATTAATGATATCACACATTGGTCAAACTTGCCATTCTTGAATCGAATAATTATAATCTTCAAAGACACAAAAACTGCACTACAAATTTACAACTATTTGCAATCTGACTTGGACAACAGTTTGATCAAAATATCATTACAGGAGGATTTGTTGAAGAGATCAAAATCAAACGATTCGTTACTTGACTACAATGATAATTTGAATGTCACCAAATCATTAGATAATTTCAAAAATTACCACAATAATAAAAAGAATGGTATTACCACTGACAACTCTCTGACCAACCAAGTGTACCAAGATTACAATGAGCCAGAACCAAAACAATTTGACGTAATAAAAGATTTGAGTAAGCTAGGTATCGACTTGAATGATTACAACGATAAACAACAAATGAAAGAATTGAGTGACGAGGACTCGTTGTCGGGACCACCTCCATTACGTAGAAGATCAACGAAAACTTTATTTAAACCAAAGAAGCATGATTTGAAGATAGATACCACCAGCATTAATTCCTCCTCGTCGACTGCTAATAACGATTACCCTTCGTCCCCTGTCATAACCTTGGATGAAACCTTTTGATCTAGCATTATCATCAATCTATACTATTTATTATTTGAAACCCGTGGTCACGTGAACCTCTTTCTCTCTAGATTTTTTTTTTTTTTTTTTATCTTTTTTCTTTTATTTGTTGAGAGAAAAAGATTATCAACAACATTGTTCACAATGCACCATAGAATGTTAACATCACTCTTCATATTCATATTGGGTGTGAATTGTTACTTGACATCCATCACACGTGCTGGCATTCAATCAAATTCACAAGTAACTTTATCTAAACACGAATCAATCACGTGGTTTAAATCATTGTTGAATTCAGATATAAGTCATGTTGAGCTTGATAAATCCATGATTGACTTGATTAATCAAATCCCAAGTCCGGAACAAAAGCCTACTTTGGTTTTGAACTTGAAAGGTGTTGAATTAGATGAAATACAAACAAAGTTATCCATGTCCAATATCAAGCATTTGATTCATTCGCATCTTCAACATCCATACAACCATTATCAGTTGACTAGCGAAATTGAGTTAAACTCAAAAGACACCACAAATGATGCCATTTTGAACCATTTTGAATATTTCAATTTGAAGGTAGATTCAATCTGGAATAAATTCAAACAAAGTCAAAAACATACCTCGAACCAAGACTATTACAGTTTGTCAAATGATGAAGTCTATATTCTGGAATTTTCACAATTAATCTACCTTGATGAAATCAGCCAACAATTGAGCGAGTCCGACTTGATTTACGCCGACTTGATCTCGTTGTTGTTGATTGAAACAAGAATTGGCAAAGATTCAAAAACATACAAAGACTCATTGAGTATAATTGAAAAATACATTAATAATGAAATGACTCAACATTACAACGTGATAATAATTAAATCTTCAATTACAAATTCAAAGTCAAATTCAAGCTACATTTCAAAGAATAAGAAAAGACAATCAGTAGTCACATATGGTTCAAAAGAAGCATGCCAAATAGGAACCAACTCCTGTAATGGCCACGGATCATGCGAGGAAATCACCGGCAAGTGGCTCTGTAAATGTGAAGCAACTTTTAATAAAGCTACTTCAAAAACAACTGTTTGGACAGGTAGTGACTGTTCAAAGAAAGATATATCCGTCCAAGCTAACTTATTTTTATGGACAACTCTTTCATTGTTGGTGTTATTAGTTGGAGGAATCAAATTGATGTACAGTATAGGGAGTGAACCTTTACCTGGTGTATTGGATGCAGCAACAATTTCCAAAAAAACAATCTAAAGATAGAAGATAATGTACATTAATAGATATAATTGGAGAAGGTGTGAATAATGTCTCCATCAACATGTAGTATTTTGCTTTATACTGAAGCCATAGATATATATCTATCCAGCCGGCTTCTTATCCACCTTGTTGGCCGACTATTTTGTAGAGCGACTCAAACAAACATACCCCATCTCGTAGTTGACATGTAGTGCTTATAACCTGGAGAAAATTGGTAATGCCACGAGCTCGCATCAAAAGACATTTAATTTTTCTATCCTTTGAGAATAAAACGTTTCAAATCATTTTTTTTTTATCCCCTATCACCATGTCAAGATTATTAGCTACTACAATTAAAAGTCAATTGTCAAAGAGATTGTTGGTCCAGTCATCAAAGGTTATTGTACCTAGAATTTTGATCTCAGGACAGCGTTTTTTGCAAACCACCAATGTCAAGTTCAATGCCGCATCAACGTCATTGCAAACTGTGATCAAAAAAGAATTGGAATACAATGAAGATATCCCAAACGAATTGGACTCAGTTTACGAGGATTTTTTAAAGAGTAGCGACTTCAAGTTGATTTCGACCCCTGGCCAAGCCAACATCGAACTTGTTAAAACAGTTGGCAATGAAACTATCCACGTTTATTTCGACATTGATGAAGTCACAGATATCCCAACTGAAGACTTGGAGATTGACGAGCAAAACTTGGACGACGAAGTTTCAAGCTTGGACCAAATATTGTGCAACATTAAGATTTTGATTGAAAACAATCAAACTAACCAAGGTATATTTTTCAACTTGTTCTTACAAAACTCAGAAGCATCTTTCATGATCGACTACATCAACATTGAGAAAGACTCGACCAAGTTCAAGGACACAATTGCCAAGGAAAACGAGTTTGTTGACAAGTTTAATTATCAAGGACCAAAATTCTCAGAGTTGGATGAGAGTTTACAAACCGAGTTTGAAAACTACTTGATTGAAAAGGGAATCAACAATGAATTGGCTGATTTCATCCTTGCCTATAGTGATTTCAAGGAGGAAACCGAGTACAGAAGTTGGTTAGACTCAATCTCAAAGTTTTTAGAAAAATAACCCCCCCCCCCCCCCTAGTAAAGATTGTATATAGTGTTGAAATAGTATGGCGAGCTCATGCGTAAATCACGTGTTTTCATCTAGCCCTAACTGTTGTAGGCGTTTTTTTTTTTTTTCC